>PVIH01017715.1:0-40933 GCA_004025045.1 Sigmodon hispidus
AGTCTCTTCACCCTCCCATGGCCTTCCTTATCTTTTTAAGAAACCTTGACTGATATACTGAGGCTTTGCCCGCAGGATGACTCCTTGCTAATTGGTTAAATAATTCTCGACTGTTGGCTCTCTGATATACTGAGGTTTTGCCCGCGGGATGACTCTCAGCTAATTGGCCTTGTGGAAATTTTGAGGTTGGGGTCTTTCAGTATCTCTTCACTTCAAATGATCCAGATTAAAGATGGGTATTTAATTTCAAAACTTATAAGAAAAATCTCTCACACAACTCTTTGGGTTTTAGTTAATTCCAGAGGTATTATTATTTCATCAGTTTGTCTACTAAGAATAGCCATCAGAAAAACAGCCAAGACAGAAGAAATAAAAAGAATTTTCTACCTGCAGGAGGAAAGGAGAACATAGGAGTTACTTCCAAAACAATGCTTTTCCTAAACAAAGGAAGCACATAGATTTTGCTTAGGGAGTCTGGACACATTCACATAGTGAATTGTGACTATTCCAAAGCATGCTCAGGTAACAAATTCACTTATGAACACAATCACGATGTAAAAGCAGAGACATTTAGGGACATTCTAACCTGAAAGCTATGCAAAAACATATATAAATTATAAAAATTATGAAAAGAAATGTCTCTAGCATGTTCATCTTGTACCATAAGGTATTAGCTAAAAATAATTACAAACAAAAAGTAGATTTCTTTGGAGCATATGCAACCTGTCAGTCTTGATATTTGATCTCAAATATAATTGTACCAATGCCACAATTCTCACAGATACAAAAGATAGAGAACACAAATGCAGAAAACTTCAAGAAAAGTCACCTAATGGCACTGTATACTCTGCTCCTAGATGAACAGTTATGATGATCTCTATTAGCCTCAGAATAAAGCTGCTTTTGTCTCTGAGGAGGTTGTCTCTGCAGAAGGTCACAGCTGCTTCCATGCAAAACCAGAAGAAGTTAATTTGAACTATCCCTGGATCATGTCTGTCTTAGGGCTGCGACATCACTATAGAAAATTTCATTCTTTTTCTAACAAGTATCTGTCTGAAATTTCTCCTGATTTTCCATTTAGTTCTGAATAAATAAAATGGCCCAAGTAGAGTAAGCTCTCTACTTACTACTCTGGGTAGTTACAGAATATTCCAGATGGAGAGGGAAAATCAGTTTCAGTAGACAAGACAAGATTTCTAGAAAAACACTTACAGTAAAGAGAGATGGCTCCAGGAATTGGATGATTTCTTTTGTTTTCAGTATTCACTTTTGTACATAATATACTTTTAAAAAATAAAGATTTATTGATTGATTTATTTGTTTTGTTTTTTTAAGACAGGGTTTCTTTTTTAAAATTTAAGTTTTTATATATTTTTTTAATTTATTTTTTAAAGATTAAACACAAATGGCAAATTCTTAACCAAATTAAACAAAAAAAGAAGACCTACTTCAATAAAACTAGAAATTGAAATACAAACATTCTAACAGATATGAATGAAATTCCCAAAAATTATAACGACATACATTATAAACTCGTTTCAATAAATTGAAGATTCTGAAAAAAAAAAACTGGTGAGTTTTTAGATAGCAAAATTAAACCTAAATTCAATGAATGATTTCAATAAATGCATACTTTGTAACCTTGAAATACTTAAAATACTAATAAAATACTCCATACTAAAAATAAAAACAGCAATAACAAAAACAAACACAGGAAAATATGAACTTATTAACGAATTCTACTATAACTTAAAGAACTATGACAATTACATATCATATTATTCCTTAAAACTTAAAAAATAACAAAGCCTCTAAAAGTTAGAAAGCCAATGAAACTCTGATATTAGTCATAGTATTTCTTTTTTTAGCTTTTTTCATATATATATATTTATTATTTGATATTTTTATATCATTCACCCCACCAAAATCAGATATCAGGCCTCTCAGTATCATGCCCACTCTCATGAACTCCCCATTTGCAAAATAGCCCATTCATGCTGCTCATTGCTTACTGGAGCATAATTAATTTCCCTGTGGCCAGACCCTTAAAGAAAACAAGTCTTTCCTTACCCACCCCTCTGTCAGAAGCCATCAATGCAGAAGTGAAGCATTGTTTTATCTACGTTTTAGTCTTGAGTTCTTGTGTACAATAACATCTCTCTCTTTTTAATTTTTTTAAAAAGTCTCCTAATGAGTGAGTACATCCCCTGCTTCTCTTTCTGGGATTGTGATACCTCACTTAGGAGGATATTCTCCATATCCATCCATTTGCCTGAAAATTTTAGGATATCATCTTACTGCTGAGAAAATATACTCCATTGTGTATATGTATCACAACTTGTTAATCCATTCCTCAATTGAGGGGCATCTAGGTTGTTTTCAGGTTCTTGCTATTATGATTAATGCTGCTTATAAACATAGTTGAGCTAATGCTTTTGGGATGTGAACGTGCATTTTTAGGGTATATGCCTAAGAGTGGTGTTGCTGGATCCTTGGGGAGATTGATTCCCAGTTTTCTGAGAAACTGCCATACTGCATTCCAAAGTGGTTGAACAAGTTTACACTTCCACCAACAATGGAGGAGTGTTCCCCTTGCTCCACATCCTCTCCAGCATAGGCTGCCATTTGTGTTTTTAATCTTGGCCATTCAGACAGGTGTAAAATGGTATCTCAAAGTTGTTTTGATTTGCATTTCTCTGATGGCTTGTAGGATTGGCAAATATCTTTTCCCATTCTGTAGGCTGTTGATTTTTATTATTGACTGTGTCCTTGGCCTTACAGAAGCTTCTCAGTTTCAGGAGGTCACACTTATTGATTGTTGATCTTAGTGTCTGTGCTACTGGTGTTATATTTAGGAAGTGCTCACCTGTGCCAATGCGTTGGAGGGTATTTCCCACTTTCTTTTCTATCAAGTTCAGTGTATTTGGGTTTATGTTGAGGTCTTTGATCCACTTGGATTTAAGTTTTTGCAAGGTGATAGATTTGGATCTATTTTCATTTTTCTATACACTGCAATCCAGTTATGCCAACACCATTTGTTAAAGATACTATCTTTTTTCCATTGAATATATTTGGCTTCATACAATAACACATAAAAAATCATCCACCATGATCAAGTAGGCTTCATCCCAGAAATGCAAGGATGGTCCAACATAAGGAAAACTATCATATAAACAAATTGAAGAAAAAAAACCACATGGTCATTTCCTTAGATGCTGAAAAAACCTTCAACAAAATCCAGCATGCCTTTATGATAAAAGTCCTGGAAAGAGCAGGAATATAGAGAAAATACCTAAATATAATAAAGACAATTTACAGAAAGCAGATGATCAACATCAAAGTAAATGGAGAAAAACTCAAAGCAATCCCACTAAAATCAGCAAGTAGACAAGGCTGTCCCCTCTTCCCTTATCTATTCAACAAAGTTCTCAAAGTTTTAGCTAAAGCAATAAGAGAACAAAAGGAGATTAAGGGGGATACAAATTGGAAAGGAAGAGGTCAAATTATCTCTATTTGCAGATGACATGATTGTATACATAAGTGACCCACAAAATTATACCAGGGAACTGTATAAACTGCAGAAAACTGATAAGAGACTAAAACCTAACATAATATACAGAAAGCTAAATGCATACATCTTCATTCAAAATGGTATTAGTGATAATAGAACTGTCCCTTCTTTTTAGTCATTCTTCTGTCCCATATCAGGTGGCTCTTCTGATATGATACAGAGGTTTTGCTTTTTCCTTTAACAAGTATGCTTGAGTTTAGAGAAGGAGCAAGCCACATTCAACTCCAAAGCCAGCTTTAATTTATAATTTAACTGGGACTTCAACTTATCTTGTAATTAAAGATAGAGGTTAAGAAGAAAGAATTTACCACATAGAGTATATTGGTAGCAATAGATGCAATATTCTTCTGCTTCTGAATTTTTCTGGATTGCCTCCCTTTTGTTGTAGATGTCTAGATGCCCAAGGTCTTTTAACTTCTTGAATATGGGTATTTATGACTTTCTGTAAAGACAGAAACAAAAACATGCCCCAACCCTTTATTTTGACTTGTAAGAATTGTAGTATAGATAGGTGAGCCATCAATTCTTAATTTCATGAAGTTTCTCTGGTTCAAATCGAGTCTTTATTAATTTTGATGGTACCCATAACTTTTTTTCATCTGTGGAAACAAAAGCAAAACCTCTTCCCCAACATAGCACATAGCCTACCTCCCATTCTGAGGTCAGTACATCTTTGAAATAGATGGGCTGATTTAGCTCATCCATTTTTTTTCTATAGTCCAATGCCTTTCAGCAGCTGTTGTTCCTTTCTCATTAGCATTGAGAAAATTCAAAGTTAATAAAACACTATGTAGTCTATTTCTAGGGGTCTTTGTTACTCCTTTCTGTTTATTTAGCATCTCCTTTAGAGTTTGGTTTGATCTCTCTATGACTGCTTGCCCTGTGGGATTATATGCTTTATATTATAATAAGCAAAAAATTGTTTCATTTTACTAGAGACATATGCTGGAGCATTGTCTGTTTTAATCTCTACAGGTATTTCCATGATGGCTATAACTTCTAGCCAATGTGTGATTATAGAATCAGCCTTTTCTGAAGTCAAAGCAGTTGCCCATTGAAATCCTAAAAATGTATCTATTGTATGATGTACATATCTTAATTTTTCAAATTCTGTAAAATGAAATACATTCATCTGCCAGATTTTATTTCTATGTATACCTTTAGGGTTACTCCCTGCTGGTAATGGAATTTTGATATAAAAGGAACAGGTGGGACATCTTTTTACAATTTCTTTGGCTTGTTGCCAAGTGATGGAGAAATCTTTTTTTTTAATTCTTTGCTATTGATGTGATTTTTTAAATGAAACTCTGAGACCTCTAGCATATTTCCTATTAATAATTTATGAATTTCATCATTACGTTGCACTAAAGGACCTGGCAGATATGTATGGGATCAAATGTGTGTTATATAGAAGAGATGATCCCTATTCCTGATTATTTTTTGTAACCAAATAAGTAATGAAGTTAAGTCTGACTCATCATTAATAAAATCAGCAGTTTCAATGTTCAAAATAACTCTTTCTGCATACTGAGAGTCAGTGACTATGTTGAGAGCTTGGGTAAAATCTATTAATACTATCACAATAGCATATAATTCTGACTTTTGAACAGAATGATAAGGGCTTTGAGCCACTTTACTTACATTTTCTGATTTGTTACCTGCCTTTTCTGACTTATTTGCATCAGTATAAAATGTGGGGGCTCCTGAAATTGGTTTATCTCATTCAATATGAGGAAAAATTCAATTAATTTTTTTAAATTTATATATATATTTTTTTGCTGTGAGGGAATTTGCTGTTAGTATCTCCCAAAAAATTACTGCAGGCTCTTTGCCAAGGTTCACTTTCTACCCATAATTGGTCAATTTCTTCATTAGTTAAAGGTACAATTTCTGCTGGGTCCACTCCTGTTAACTGACAAAGTTTTAATTTCCCTTTAAAGATCAATTCAGAAATCTTTTTCATATATGTTTTTAATTTTTTACTTAGTTTATGAGGTAGAAATATCCATTACAATATAACATTTTATTTTTGCATTAAAATTACCATAGGGAAATGCTTAGAGGGCAAGATAACTAGGATGCAATTAAGGTCTGGATCCACATGATCCACATGTGCATTATGTAATTTCTTTTCTACCAAAGCCAATTCTCTCTCAGCTTCAGGTGACAATTCTCTTGGACTATTTAAATCCTTGTCACCATTTAAGATTTTAAACAAATTATCCAGTTCATCATTTTTTATTCCAGTAGTGGGTTGTAAATTAGCAATGTCTTTTAGTTATCTCTGAAAATCATTTAAGGTCTTTAACCTAGCTCTCCTGATTTGTATCTTTTGGGGTCTAATTTTTTGAAGGTCTATTTTATAACTTAAATAATTACTGGAATCTCCTCTTTGTATTTTTTTTCAAGGCTATTTGTAATCTCTAAGCAGGCAAAATTTTTCTGACTTTCTTAAACATTTTTTTTCTAGAGTATCAGTGTTTGAATCTGCCAATAAGATGTCCTACATATAATGGTATATTATGGATTTTGGGAATTTGTTGTGAATTTTTTCTATTGGCTTCTGTACAAAGTGCTGACATAGCATAGGGCTATTCAGCATTCCTTGAGAAAGGACCCTCCACTGATACCTCTTTACAGGCTGAGAATTATAAGTGAGCATTGTAAAGGCAAATTTTTCTTTATCTTGTTCTTTTATGGGTATTGTGCAAAAAAAGTCTTTTAAATCAATAACTATAATAGGCCATTCTTATGGTAAAAGAGAATGCAAAGGAATTACAAACTGTAGAGAACTCATAGGGTGGATCACCTTGTTTATTGCCCTTAAATCTGTTACCATCCTCCACTTTTCAGATTTCTTTTTAATGACAAATACTGGAGAGTTCCAAGGGCTTGTTGATTCTTCTATACGCTGTGCATTTAACTGCTCCTGCACCAGCTGCTCTAAGGCCTGCAATTTCTCTTTTGTTAATGGCCATTGATTAATCCATATGGGCTTATCTGTTGCCCATTTTAAAGGTAGTGCTGTGAATGTCTTTGAAAGATCAACAGCTATTGTGCCTTGTTTCTGTACAGCTTGGGTAGTTTGTGACTGTATTTCAGAGGCTATTTGTAGTCTCCAAGCAGGCACAATTTTTCTCACTTGATTAAACATTTCTTTATGTTTAAGAAAACAAACATAATACCTTCTAATATTTCTCCAGAAATACATGTTAGTTTATGATTTATTTCTGTGTTTGGAGGAATGTTAATCTGTGTGTTCCATTGTTGTAATAAATCTTGTCTCCATAAATTTATAGCAATGTTAGCCACATATGGCTTTAATATTCCTCTCTGTTCTTCTGGTTCTATACACTCAAGCCATTTTGCACTTAGTTTTACTTAGGATAAAAACCCAATTCCTAAAAATTAAACATTTACCTCCTGAAGGGGCCAACTTGGATGCCATGACTCTGGTAAAATTATTGATACCTCTGCCCCTGTGTCCAATAAATCTTCAATAATAACATCATTTATTTGTACTTTTAATTTTGGCCTTTGTCCATTAATAGACATTTGCCAGAATAATTATTTTACAATTTTTCCTGATTTTTTCTTTTTCTATAAATTCTCTATCATTTAGTGTAGTATGTTTTTTAAAAATAAATTTTAATTTCTTTAATTGTTCTGGAGAGGTGTATCTTCAGCTATAGCAGGGTAAGATTTCACTGGATTGTATATGCAAAAGCCCCATTTGGGCATTTCCTGAAGGCAGAAGGTTACCATGTCTGTCCCTTGTTGGCTGACATTCATTAGTCCAGTGTCTACCCTTTTCACACCTCCTGCATACTCCAGGAGGGAGGGGTGTGCTCTTATGATTATTCCTTACAAAGGCACTGTTTTTGGGAACACTTTGATTACAATTTCTTTGTATATGACCTTGCCTTCCACAACTATAGCATTTAACAATTTGCCTTTTTCTTATACCTCTAGAAATAACCTCTCCTACCCAATTATCATCACCTTCATAAGAATCTGCATTAATTGTTTCATGAATCCAATCCTCTAAGGGTGCTGACCTTGCTTTTAATAGTCTTATTATATATTTTTTGCATTGTATATTCAAATGCCAGAGATTTGATTATTATTCACTGTGCTTCTCAATCTGGTACTATCCTACTTATTGCTGCAGATAATCTCTCCAAAAAGTCTGTAAAAGTTCCCTTTGGGCTTTGTATTATTTTTGTGAATGATTCAATTTTCTTTTCTACTTCTTCTATCCAATCCCAAGCATTTAGTGCTGCCATGTGGCATAAATCAAGAATGTGTGAATTACATGCAGATTGCCTTTCAATATCAGAATATTCTCCTTCTCCAAGAAGTTGGTCTTGGGAGACTTCTATGCCACTGGCTCTGCTTCTTTGTTCTTTATTTTAGCTTCCTGTGTCCATCATGTTTTCCACTGTAAAAGTGGCCCTGGTTCCAAAACAGCAGTAACCATAAATAACCAGTCCTTAGTGGTGATCCAACTGCAAAAAGAGCAAGAATTCAGCATTTGTTTTACAGATGGTGAACGCATCCCATATGTCACAATTGCATCTTTAACCCTTTTTAGTTCTAGCATATGTACTGGAGGCCATTTAACTTCTCTATCTTTATCCTTTTTCAATTTTTTAATAGTTACTGAATATATTAGTGTTGGTTGTTTAATAACCCTAGGCTGTTTTGCTGTAGCTTTAAATGATATTACTGAGGTCTGTTTTTTTATATTCTTCTGTTTGTGTTTGAATATCTTTGAGCTCCTTTTTAATAAACTTTTTAAAGACCTTTTTAGCATTAATGTTAAATGACTTCTTCAATATTAAAACAGAAGCCAAACAACAAAAAATATTCATAATAAACATTATGAGGGTAATTCCATCTACTTTATTTATTTTTTCCTTTACTGGTTCTAATATCAAATCATCTAGAGAAAGATCACAGAAAGACCAAGCATCCTCCACTGCCTTAAACAAATCCCCCATTTTTTAAAAAAAATTTGTTGTACTTACCAATTTAGTTGTCAGAGTCAATTCAAATGTTTGTGAAATGGGGCAGCTACCTAGTGTGATAGCAGCCCAAGCAGGGGTTCAGAAAGAGAAAGAACCTGTAAGCCACCAGGAGAAAGAGGCCATTGTCTGAAAAAATTTATCCAGACAAAAGTGAAGCAGAAACACGTGTGGCCGAGTCTGCCTAAAGCTGGAGGCTAACTCACCAGCCTAACCAGCCAATAATTATTCCTCCAGTCACGTGTTATTCTGGCCAGTAAGCAGCTTTTGGGGGGGTAATTCGTGCCTGGCTAGCTAGACCATAGGACTCTTAATCCCAAGGTCATGGGTTTGTGCCCCACATTGGATGTCAAATGTAGTAGCATGAATGAGACTCAGAGCCAAATATTGGGGGAAGGCTAAAATATTAGAGAGAGGAAGTACCACAGTCAGTTCTCACTCAGTTGTCTTGCAACTTCCTCAGCCTTGCTCCTGGTCGCTTCTGCCAGTCGCTTTTGCCTGTTGCTTCTCCTCCTGCCTGGTTTCTACAAGCCTTTATATACTCTATTCCATCCAGATTAGGATTAAAGGCATGTAGCCTTGAACTCACAGAAACAGAAGAAGTTTTGTCTCTGGAGTTATGGGACAAAGGATGTTGGTTACCACTCCCAGCTTTCCCTGTGCTTGGAGTAAAGGTGTGTATGACTGACTCAACTATTTATCCTTGTATTCAAGGATCAAGGATTTCCTAAGCTGTCTGCCTAGGATTTGTCTAGGTGGTCTTTCTGATATCCCAGGATTTATTAAATATTTAACATATACTCACAGGTTTCTCTGACAGCTTTGGTTGTCCTGGAACTTGCTCTATAGACCAGGATGAACTCAAACTCACAGAGATCTGCCCACCTGTCTCTGCCTCCAAAGTGCTAGAATTAAAGGCATACATCACCACTGTTCAACTAAGATTTATTTTTATTTAATGATTATTTTACCTATAGTATGTATGTGCACTGTGTGCATGCCTGGTACCTGTGAAGCAGAGGAGAGTTCTAGGTTTTCTGGAACTGGAGTTACAGATAATGGTTATAGGCTGCCATATAGGTATTCGGAACCCAACCGAGGTCCTCTGTAAGGGCAACAAGTGTTTTAGACACTAAGCCATCTTTCTAGCCCCAGTTGGTGCTCTTTTCCTTCCTTCCTTCCTTCCTTCCTTTCCTCTGAGGCAGGAAAAGATTTATTTTATTTTTATGTGTATGAATGTTTTGCCTGTTTGTATGCTTGTGTACCATGTATATGTCTTGTGCTCTCATCATTAGAGGGCATCTAGTATTCCCAGGAACTATAGTTAATCCTAACCCTAACTCTGACCCTCACCCTAACCTGAACCAGAATCAGAACTCTAACCCTAACCCTCATCTAACAGTAAACAACAAACTAGATAAATTTTTCAGGGAAAAATTATTTTAATAAATGATCCTAGGAGACTGGAAAGTCCATGTGCAGAGGAATAAAGTTGGACCCTTATATCATTTCCTCAAACCTCAAAGTAGACTAAAGACCAAATGCAAGACTTCAATTGTAATATGAGGTTTCTAGCCTGTCCATTCTATGGTCCAGACCCACAGACCCACAGCTCCACAGAAACACACACTCTTATGTTAATTTCATATTGATCGACCTATGGCTCAGACATATTGCTAGCTAGGTCTTTCATCTTAACTCAACCTATTTCCATTAGTCTGTTAATCCATGTGACTTGGTACCTTTTCTCAGAGCAGCATGGTTGTCTTTCTTATGCTACTAGCATCTCCACTGCTATCTCTCTCTGCTGGTGTCTCTGCTCTATTCTTCCTGTTCCCAGAGTTTTCTTAGTCTGGTAGTCCCACCCATATTTCCTGTCTGCCTTAGGCAAATCAGCATTTTTATTAAACTAGTAGGCAAGACAATTATTTACAGTGTAACAGAGCATAATCCCTCTATACTCAATCTAATAAATTTTTACAGAAAAAAAGGTTATTGGCAGGTATGGCAGCTTATGTCACCAATTCTGGTTCTTGGTAGGCAAAGAAGGGAAGGTACAAAGTTTGAGAATAGTGTGGGCTAGAGAATAAGCTTTCAAAACAAAATTATAAGGACTGAAATGATAGCTTAGTGGTTAACAATGCTTGCCCTACAAGCAGGAAGGCCTAACTTGGAATCCCTAACATCCACATAAAAGCTAACATGGCTGCCAGTGGCTATAATCCCAGAACTGACAGAAGGGGCTAGGTGATCCCTGAGAGCTCACAGTCCAGTCAGTCTATCTAAATAATAGGGAGCTTCAGATCTAGTCACAGTCTCCAGGAAACAACCAAAAGGATGACAAAAGAAGACACCTGATGTCCTGTCTTGATCTCAGCAAATGTATGCATGTGTATGCATCGTTACATATGGAAGGTTGTGACACAAACACATAAAACAACACATCAATCATTATTATAAGCAAAGTTTGGGGCTGGAGACATGACTCAGCAATAAAATATTTGCCTAGTATTTACAGGCCCTAGGTTTACTCCCCAGCACATCATAATCTTGGCATATTGCTGACATAGAAAGGGGCCTGGCAAGGGAAGAAGAACGTGGATGCAAACACCAGTTCTGTTGTTTAACAGTTTATCTGCTATTGGATTCATGTGGTGCTCTAGCTTTCTTAGAAGCCTAAAGTAGATACTTCAGTTGCAGGAAACAAAAAATAAGGGAAGACTTATAGAAGCCCTAGGGTTGGGCCTTGTTCTCTTTCCTATTATTTATCAGGGCTAGTTTGGAGCTATCCTTTGAAACATCTATTGCTCTGACTACTCTGAAAAGCTCCAAACTACACTAGACTCTACATAGGAGCTCAGTTCACATTAATTGCTCATAAAGACCACATTCTGGTAGTATCATCCCCTGGGAATCGGCTCTGAAACATTCATAAGAGAATTTGTATGTAAAAAGAGGTATAGGGATAGAAGCCAAGCCCTTACACATGCTAGGCAAGCACTCCACTGTAATTCAGATTCTAATTGATCTTAATAATAAAGTCAGGGCTGGAGCTCTGAAGAGCTCACTGAATTAAGAACAGCCACTGGGAAATGTTCAAGAAAAGTTAACTAGGCCCTCAAAGAATAGGCAGCTGTCTACTGACATGGGCAGTATGTGGAACCTCAAGAGGAGAGATCAGACTATGTTTCTATGTGTGGACTGGCACTTTGGAGTTCTCTTGAGGAACACCTAAGCCAGACATGTCATTATGATGAGGAAATCAGACCTGCTGAGTAGATACTGAGTTGATCCACCAAGAAGTTGAGACTTCTTGCCCCTTTCGGGGAGGGGATGTGGGGATGGGGAGGAGGGAGGCTGTAGGCAGACAGGGAAGGATTGGGAGGGAAGGGAGAGAGAGCAAGGAGGATACAAAAAAAGACCTTATTTTCTAAAATTAAATAAATAAATAAATAACAAAGTCAGATATAGGGGTAAATACTGAAAGATAGGAGAGGCAAAGGATTAAGCCACAGCCACTTCTTACCTCACTAACTCCTCAGCCTGAAATGAGCTGAACTTCTCTCTGTAGGTATTTGTGAAGCCCAGTGCAGCCCAGATGTAAAGAGATCCTGGCAGTCAAGAGCCCAGGCATGCTGAGCATTACAGCTCGAATGAAAAAGTATTCAAGCATTCAGAAGCCAGTGAATACCAGGGGCCACAGTAAAGCAGCAGCTTACAGCCCTGCTTCAGGGAAAGGCTTCCTCAATGTTAACAGCTCAGGACAAGGAAGGGCCTCCCAGAAGCTCCTACAGTGGCGCCTAAGGATGTTCAGGAATGTAACAGCTTCACTCCCTCAACTCTTCTCTGTCCAGGCTCTGCTGCTGCTGCTTCACAAAAGATCTTCACCCAAACCTCATTTAAGAGATTCATTGAGAGGAAAGGGTTCAGAAGAGGGTGGCTAGCTCAGCACGGGGTGGGAGAAGGGGGTAGGGTGAGGTGGCTGTGGGCTCAGGGCTTATATAGGGTTTCTGGGAGGGAAGGAAGGAGCTTTCTAGGGAGACTTCTTGAGTGAGGATTGGTCAGATCCTCTCCCCAACTTTTTTTTTTTTTTTTAACCCTGGCTTGTTTTTTTTGTTTCAGAGCCAAAGTGTGTTTCTTTCCCTGGCTCTTTTGGTTTCTTGGACTCTAATTTTAGGGACAGGGAACATTTCTTTGGTGCTGATTTCAGAGCCAAGGCACATTTCTTTTTGGTTCTGGGTTCAGGGATAAAGTACTTTTTTTTTTTACTGGTTCGAGTCTTCAATCCAGGGTGGTTTTCTTTCACTAGTTCTGGTTTCAGAGCCAGAGTGGGATTTCTTTGGCTTTTCCCTACACTCTCTCCATCCCACCATATCACTTCCTCTCTCTGCCCAGCCATATCACTTCCTGTTTTTCTTCTTCCAAGTGCTGGAATTAAAGGTGTGTGCCACCATTGCTTGGCCTCTGTGGTTATGTAGGGGCTAGCTCTGGTCTCTGATCTCTAGGCAAGTTTCATTTGTTATTTCACAAACAAAATAGCACCACACTCCACCATCGATCCCTCAATCCTCTTTATATTTATTATTTTGAGACAGGATCTGAAATAAGTTGACTAGGCTGTTTTTCAAATCACTGTAGTCTAGGCAAGCTTCCCACTTATGACCCTTCTCTCTCAGCCTTACAAAAAGTTGGGATTACAGGCTTTTCCCACTAGACCAGGTGAATATTTGTTTGTTTGTTTATCTGTATATCCCTTGTGCATGGATCTTACTGCACTGCCAAAGCTGACCCTGAATTTCTGGCCTCAACTCTTGCCTCACTCAATCTCCCAAACCTGGGACTTCAGGTTTTAACCTAAGTACTTCAAATTCAAACCCTATATGTCAGAATGTTAGACCCAGGAGAGAAGCTAGAAGCAATTCCTTTTTTTTAAAATTTTATGCGAATTGGTGTTTTGCCTGCATGTATAACTGTGTAAGGTGTCAGATCTTGGAATTAGAGGAAGTTATTAGCTGCCAAGTGAATACTGGAAATCAAGCTCAGGTCCTCTGGAAGAACAGTCAGTGCTCTTAACTGCTGAGCCATCTCTAGCCCCTTTTCAAGATCTTGTTATCATGAAGGAAATCCAGATCACAAAGGACTAACAATTCTTCTTGAGATGTTAAACTTCAATACTGTCATATCCTTCACTTTGGGCCTAGTTCTGGGAATTCACAACTCAAAAATGAGTTTACTTTGGAGTTGAACTCTTGAAGAGGAGGCAGGTTTTATTCCCAGCACCCACTTGGAGGTTCACCATTGCAAGAAACTCCAGTTCCAGAGGAAAGCAGATCTGCCCGGAGTGGATGTTGAACTAAGCCACCTTGGGACCTTGAGACCTCCTGCCCTTTCTGGGGAGGAGATAAAGTGATGGAGAGAAGAGTGAGTGATTGGGAGGGGCGAGAGGGGGAAGGGAGCCTGAACAAGTGGATACATGGTTAAAAAAAATATGACTTTTTTTTTCATAAAAAAAGTAAAAAATGTTTAGTAATAAATAAATAAATAAATAAAAGAAGAAGAAAAAAACTCTAATTAAAGTTGAAACATGGGCTGGACATTGGTGGCACACACCTTTAATCCCAGCACGTGGAAGGCTGAAGCAGGCCGATATTTGTGATTTTGAGGCTAACCTGGTCTACAAAGCAAGTTCCAGAACAGCGATGATATTACACAAAAAAATCTGTCTCATGAAAAAAAAACAGCTGAAAAATGGAACCTATGTCTGTATCTTTGAGAGTGAGTATGTATGTTTAATTGTATGTGTATAAGTATAGTCCTTTAAGACAATTCCCTTTTCCTTCCTTCAGTGGAGACAAAGTGACAAACTATCTCCACCATTGCCTGCCCTGGGCCTCCAGGTTTTCTTGCTTTCATTTTGGGTGATGGGGATATAGAACCCATGGCCTCAGTGGCTAGGTCAGTGCTCTACTCCTGAGATTCATCCCAGCCTCAGGAGTTTGGGTCTTACACTAGAAAGCCAATCTGAAGTTTCTCCTTTGCTTTTATCACTGTCTCCATGCAAGGTCTGGGGGAGCAGCTAGAGTCATGTACATGTTGACAGCTAAGCTACAAGGCAGAACAACAGGAGGGATAACAAGGTGAGACACAGGTCTGGGATAAAAGGAAGAGAATGGGGAGCCCTGGACATACACAGGGGAGATCACTGGAGAAGAGTTAGAAATTTAAACTCTTTTCTCAGCTCTACCATCAACTTGCTGTGAACTGGAGTTATAGAGTTACCATGTAGATGCTGAGAACTAAACTCATGTCCTATGTAAGTGTACCTAACAGCTGAGCTATCTCTCCAGTCCTACTCTTCAACTCTTTAAAAATGTAAAAACTAAGCTAGGATATAGCTGAGTGATAGAGTACTTGTGTAGGATGTGCAAAGTATTGGGTTCTGTACGAAGTACAACCACAAAATAAAGAAAAAAACAAAAGCTCAAAACCATCATTAGCTCATTGGCCATATAAAAACAAGTCAGCTTTTATTTACAACCCATAGAGGGCCAACCTTTGAGTTAGAAAAAAGGAAGCTGACCCATGGTCTACAGAAACTCACAGTGGGTCTTTCTCACCAGACCAATTTTTGATCTGCCTTTCTAGAGACACTATGGTTCTTAGACTGTCAATCACTTGTCGCAGAGCTTGTTCACCTGAGTTCAATCCTGAGACCCATAGGTTAGCAGGAGAAAACCAATTTCTACAAGTTGTTCCCTGGTCTTCACATGTGGGTGACACATGTCTGCCCACACATAAATAAATGTAACAAAAATCAAACAAAAACTCACTAGAGTTATACTTAAGGAAACTGTGATGAAACAAAACAAAACAAAAACAAAAACCTTCCCCCCAAACGACAACAAAGCAAAAACAAAGATGGAATGCTGGCCTATGGAGCACTGAAGAATTTGTTCACATGACCTGAAACAGCTTCTATCATGTTCTAAAGTTTGCCATTCTTCATAAGTATAGTTAGATTGTTCACAGAGGCTTTCTCCCTCTCTCTACTGTTACTTGTTGCTGTGAGATGGCTGTAAATATGTGTTGCTACCATTGGTTAAGATTTTGGTCTATGGCAAGACATCTTACATCAAGGTGAGAAATCCAAGCCCAGAGACAGGGAAAGAAGGGCAGAGTCTGGGAGAGGTTCAAGCTGGCCACCAAAGAAGCAAGATGGGAAAGTAGCTGTAAAACACCAGCCATATGGTAATACCTAGATTAATAGAAATGGGTTAATTTAAGATGTAAGAGCTAGCTAACAAAAAGTCTGAGTCATAGACCAAACAGTTTATAATTAATATAAGTATGAGTGACACAGATAAAAGGCATGCCCTCCAGCCTTAAGGTCTAGATTAAAGGCATATGTCATTCACCCATTCATACTTCCTCCAACAAGGCTGTACCTCCTAATTGCCACTTCCTACTATCTTATGGGAACCAAATATATTCATATTACCACAAGGTCCCAGAGTTACTTAGAAAGAATATTCTCCACCTGCTGAGCTACTTGCAGGCTGTGTAGTGTTTTCTAGATTCCTAGCTTTGGTCAGCTGTGACCCATGCTGTGATGGGCTTTGATGACTCAGCTGTCTTTGAGTCATTTCTATTCCTATAAGTTACACTTGAACCATATTCCTGTAAGTAACCCCAATAAAACTAATTGGTTCACCAAATTGGTCTTTGGTATTATTCATACTTTGGTTTGTTGTGGGTTCCCTACGTGAAGTAAGTAGACATGTGTGTTTCATTTTACCAGGAAAAGTACTATTACAAAATACAAGTTAAAAACTGAAGCTAATGATGACTTCTCCAAATACCAACATGTTGGTCAGATATAAGTGATCTTTGTTAAACATCTTGACTTTAATCTGCTAAGGCATTTCTATGCTCCTGAAGCATTCCTTGTCTTTTTTTTTTTTTAAACAGCTCAATTTTCAAACATTGCCTATGGATACTTATTATTGATGCTCTAAGTCTCAGAATTCTGGGTGTCTAAGTTGCAAATAAATATTTGTTAGAAAATTATCTTTCCTGAAGAAAGACTTGAAGCTCTGTGATAGGGCTTTTAGCATGATACTCTATTGTGAGCTGTGCTGACCATGGGATATGGCAACAATAAAGTACATGGTGTTGAGTAATATGCTAACAGAGCAGAGGCAAGGACTTCCTGTGGCCCTAAAGCTGTAATTGCTCACTCAGCCCAGAGCAACAGGAATAAATGAGTAATGCTTCCTTCATGCCTCTACCTGCATAGTGAAGGTGTTTACAGTTGACTGGTTTCTCTTCTTCCTTGTTTGGGAGTAATATTTGTATAGCCTTGAAATATATTCAAATCTGTGAGCATATATTTGGAGTGTGCATGCCCAGACATTTTTTTTTTTATTTTGAAGAAAAACAAATCTTACAATCCTGAGACTACTTTTCAGTACTTCAAATTGAATTTAAGGGAGGTCCAGTTTTTTTTTTTTTCTCTCTGACCTTTCCCATTTATATATAAACCAATGGTCAGCTACCAGTGAGGCAATCATGGTTGTGCCTGACGTCACTGAGGTGTCCTGGAAGCTTCTAGATTCTTATGCACCTTGTAGTCTTATGTAAAATGTGAAGCACTGCACGTTGCATTGTGCTCACCAGCAGACTTTGTGCTGACAAAAATCAGGCCAACATCTGGCTAAGCAGTTTGCTCATGTAGGATCCTGATAAACCCTGTTCTAAGTCCTGGTAGACTTTGCTTGGTTTTACTCCTATTTCCTTTTTATTACTTTTTTGAAAGCACATATCATCTTACATTATAATTATCAATATCAACTCAAGCAGGAGCCTTTCCCTGGAATATAAAATTTTACTGCTTTGAATTGTTTACCTATATGAGTTTTGGAGCAGACAAACATCACCATGGCTCCAGTGTCAGCTAACAAAATACAGTTTCTTTCAGAAATTCAAATGTAGCATATGATGGTAAAACTTGCTCAGGTCAAGGTTTTGGGGGGGCTGAGTCAGACTGCTATCTTTAGACAGTAAGAAACACTGGTAGGTGCTAAATTCTTTTCATAAACTAGCCTAGTGAAGAGTTTCTGAGTGCAGTCAGAAGTTTCTCTGACTAGCCCAGTCAGTTGAGCAACCATTTAGTTACAAATAATCACATAAAGGCTTATATTAATTACAAAATGTTCAGCCTATAGCTCAGACTTATTTGCTAACTCTTACTCTTAAACTAATCCGCAATTCTTATCCTTGTCTAGCTACATGGCTTGGTACCTTTGCTTCAGTGTAGTATTTTTATCTTTCTTCCTCTGCATCTCCTCTTCTTCTTCCCAGAATTTTTCCTAGTCTGGTAGCCCCACCTATACTTCCTGCCTGCCTTCTGGACAATCAGCATTTTATTAAGCCAATATGTGCAGTGACAAATATTTAAAGTGTACAAGAGCATTTCCCTTTTTTTCATTTTAAAACAAGAACCACAAGTCTAATCTTTTTGTATAGCTTTTTTCCTCACCATTACCTATAACAACTTGTAACTAACACTGTAAACAAAGACAAACATCCATAATCAATGTTTTGGGAATGTGGGTTTCAAAGCAGGGTCTCTTAAAATAGTCACCTAGTTTTTGCCACAAACACTGAGTCATGATTATCTTTATTTGAATGGGTGAGCCCCTACTCACTTCTCCAGATGTGTACCTGATATTTTGTCTTGGAATCTCATAAACATCTGAAAGGGGGCCCACATGGGAGCACTTAGGGTACCTAATGTTAACACTGCAATAATAACTTGCTAATCAGGTTGAAAATGGGATCTTCAAGTCCTTACACACTGTCCTGAATGGCCATAGCCTATAGGTAAACCTACTGCTTATACTAGAGTGTGTCTGAAGACATACTAAACTATACTGGGAGAAGCACTCTACAGTTTGTGACACCTCTTTATTATTTGCTTAATTTGGAAAGGTGTATTTTTTTTTTTAACAAAGGATGAATGTTTTATTTGTTTCTCACTGTGTTGCAAATCCAGTACTGCATGGTGGAAATACAACAGCAGCTAATGCAGCACTTGGTAAATTAAGACAGTACCTCATCTGATACTGTATACTTTCCTGTGCCCCCAGGCATTTCTAATGAGAAGATACATTAAGTCTTTTGACCAAAATCCAATGATGGACATGGGCAAGTTACAATATTATAGGAAACTTATAACATTATTATCCTGAATTATGATCACTAGGAATGGTCACATGTAATTCTGGAACCTGTAAGTAGACTAGGTTGACCTTGGACTAATGAGATTTGACTGTTGAGTGCTGGTATTAAAGAGTGGTTCATCACCAAACTCAGCTTTAAAACCACTTTTTACCATAGATGATCTCAAGAATTCTAAACAGCTGAGCTTAACCTCTAGTCTAAATACCTAGTATGGGGATTATTAAAAAATATACATTGTGTTTATCTGGACCCATCAGGAAGTTGAGTTTTTTAAGTAGCACTGTCCAGAATAGTTTCTTTTCATCAGTATTGCTAAAAGTTATTTCAAATCTTCTATCTCCATTAATTTAAGACAAGCATGCTGAAGCAGCTTACTGCCCACAGGTCTTTTGGGGGTGGGAGTGTCATGTTCAATCCTCAACAGATTTCACATATTTCTCATATGCTTCTTCACTCATTAATTCATTCAGCTCTGAAGGGTCACTCAGTGCCATCTTGATCAGCCAACCATCTTCATAACAGGATATGTTGACAAGCACCGGGTTTTCTGCAAGTGCTTCATTGACATGGGTTACCTCTTCTCACAGAGGAGAGTAGAGTTTACTAGCAGCCTTCACGCTCTCCAAAGTACCGAACTCATACTGTTTTTTCAATTTTGTCTCAACTTCAGACAGACTACAGTAAATATTTCCCAAAGCTTCCTGTGCAAAATTGCTGATTCCCACTGTTCCCAAAGCTTCCTGTGCAAAATTGTTGATTCCCACTGTTCGAATACCATTCTCTGTGGTTATCCATTCATGTTTTTCTGTGAATTTACACACCGACAGCACAGCGGATCCAGTGTGTAGAGCGCAGACTGTGGAGGCGCTCAGCACCCAGGGCTGCCTTGGGCAGGAGGCCAGGGCGGTGCACAGGCTGCAGACGTGCTCCTAGCCACTCCTCAGATACATGATGTGTTCCTAGGGTAACCGCACTGTGCCTCCGCCACCCGGAGGATGGTAACCGGGAAAGATGTAATTTTAATTAAAAACAAAAACAAACAAACAAACAAAAAACCCACAGAGGAAACATATAGTTTCTGAGCAACAACCAACTAGATGTAGGTTGTCCTGGCATCATTTGTGAGTGAGTGTTTTTTCTTCAGTTGTAAACTTCAAAGTTACACAATTGATAACTTAGTGTAGAGATTTATGTGCCATTTGAAAGGTATGCTTTCTTTACCTTTTATTTGGTTCTATTTATATGGTTTGGACTAAACCATTTATGGTTCAGACATACTACATCAAATAGAAATCATGAATAAAATAAGATTATAAATTCATAAATCTGATATTTAGCATCACTATTCTTTCTTTACCCTGGTTTGTGTCTTTCTTTACATGCTTTCTGCCTTCATTTCTATAATTTATATATGTCAGTACATTCATTTCTATCTTTCCTTGTGTTCAATTTGAACTTGAAATTGAAGATTTATATAATTTAAATACCTACAGTCCACTGGAATGGGCAGGATGGGGAGTTGGGTGAACTTCAGTACCACTTTAGCACTGAATTCCTCAATATATACAGGTGAGTGAATTCTTTTATTGTCATCAGTGATAGCCTGGGAAAGTAACTAAACTATCACTTTTTTATATCACAAAAGTGGACAGTAGGTATTTAAATTATATAAATCTTCAATTTCTTCTTCTGGCAAAAATTCTAAGTAAGTTCAAATTGAACAACCCAGCCAGGTTTCCTGAAGACAGGATTCAGGGCATTCTGGAATTGTAGTTTAGATTCCCAATTGCTAAGAAAAACCATTATTTTCATTTAAATTTTTTTTTTAAAAAATTATGTTTATATGTGTTTGGGTGAATGAGTTTATATGCATCACATGTATGCATTAATGTGCAAAGACTAGAAGAAATTGGATTCCCTGGATACTGTTCAGTACAGGCACAAGTCATTGCAAGACTTAAGTGAAACTGGCCTATCGAGGTCAGTGTAGCAAGAGAAACCAGGCTTCCTTCAGATCCAACTATACCAGCTGTTTCAGGCAGATGGGTAACCAACTTGAAATGTACCCAGTGACCTCCCCTGAGTGAGCTAATAATAAAGGTACAAATTGTGTATTCATTTTATTTTGATGCTCATTTTCAGTGATGAAGCTAGTACTAAAACAATAAAAGAAATATTTTAAATAAATGATTCATGACATATTTAAAGAAAACCAAAGGACCAAATTCTCTAAAATAGTTTTACTACAGACATATAGTAAATATATACATATATAGGAGAGCTGAAGACTTCAAACACTATGCATCTCCTTTGGCTAAGTCTTAAAAGGCATTACTTCGGTGAGGAGAAGATCACATTAACACAATCTTACTTCAGGATTGCCTCACCTGTTAGAAGTCACAAGTCAGGGTCAAGGCAGCACTAACTGTAGCACTGTGATGAACTCTGAACTATTGGAACAAGCAGAGACTGGTGAAGTCACCTTTTCTCCTACTGTCAAAGAGATATGGATATAAATATTTGCATAAAGAATGAGGAAAATCCCTGGCACATCAATAACTTTAAATCTGGACAGTGTTATTATATTCACATATAGCACATATATTCATGACTATCTTTCTTCTTTCTAATATATTTAATTACATTATTTACACATTATTCTTTTCAGGAGTAACTTACTCAATACATGTATGGTGATATATGTTTATATTTAATAAAATACATTAATTAACATACTTTAATTAATATATTTAATTATCCCTAAGGAGTGGTTAGATATGGTTACTGTTGTTTTGGAGGCCAGGGCACTTTTACAGTGGAAGACAGGTGGAAGGAGGAGGCTAAAACAATAGAACAAAGAAGCAGAGATAGGGGTAGAGAAATCTCCCAAGACCAACTTCTTGGGGACTGAGATTATGCTGATATAGAAAAGCAATCACTATACAAGTAGTACATCCTGGATTTATACTGAATGGCAGCATTAAATGCATGTAATAGGACTGAAAAAATAGGAAATAAAACTGAATCCTTCAAAAAAAAGTAATTAAAAGCTCAAATTATAAACTTTTTTCAGAATTAACTGCAGAAGTAAACAGAATGGTACCAGATTCAGAAGCTAGGAAAATAATAATTGAATCTCTGGCTTTGAAAATGCTAACTCACAATGTAAAAAAATAGTCAGTTAAAAGCAAGGTCAGCACCCTTGGAGAATTAGATTTGTGATACAATTAATTTAGAATCTTATAACTGTGATGATAACTGAATAGGAGAGGATATTTCTAGAGGTATAAGAAAAAAATCAAAATATTAAATGTTACAATTGTGGAAGGCAAGGTCATATAAAAAGAGACTGTAAACAAGCTGTTCCCAAAACAGTGTCTTTGTTAGGAGACAGAGATATTTCTGTATTTCTGTGGGTTCAAAGCCTTAAAACAAAACAGTAGTAGCTCACATCTTTATTCCTAACTTTAGGATTATGATGCAGAGTTGAACCCAGAAGTGAAACAATGGGACAAAGAAGATATTTAAGGCAGACATTGAGGTATTCTGTAGGATCAACCAGCCAGGCTGAAGATTCTTGAAGATAGATTTTTTACCCTGAGAAGTTGGCTGAGAACTGTGGTCTATTTCCTCTGAGTTTTTATTAAAAACCAACTAGAACTAATGTTTCATACATGAGTGAAAAAAATATAAATCTCATGTTTTCTTAAATTCTGTGTCATCTCTCCATCCCCCAAATCTTTTTCTCAAGACATTCACTTATAAAACTAATGGGACACCTGAAAATAATGAATTACACACACAGAAAGATGTACAAATTGCTGTCATCATGACACCTTTTAATATTAAGTGTGATACAGTGACATGCAAAAAGGCAGCACTGGTAGGGTCACACAGGTCACACTTCCCAAGCTGTCCTGAGAGGAACAACACCAAGAATAATCATCTGTGATATATTTGAAACAAGCTTCACAGAGCTCTACTTGCAAACAAAGATAAATGTTCAAATAAACAATATGTATGGATAGATGACAAAAGAGTAAATTATTTTAAAATGAACTGATGAAAGGGAAGCCATGTTAAATAAAAGAAACCCACTTAAGGACCAGCAAATACAAAAATAGATACTTTTGTAACTAAAGTACTATTCTTAAAACAGTTACACATTATACATTTTAAAACTAAATGCAGGGACATTTCAAAATGGAATGATGTATAATATTGCCATTTAGAAATTTCTTCAATACTCTTTTCATATCTCAGATTTTAAGATTAAAGAATACATTTTCATAAAACACAGTAAACTTTTAAAGAATTGATAATTTTTCTTTGGGTTGTTGTTCATATATAATTTCTCTCAAAAGATGCTGAATCTAAAATCCTTCTATAGTAAATGTTACAGACAAGTTCATAACCAGGGGCCCAGTAACTTGTTATCCATATTTTAGAACCTAGGACCTCTCAAACCCCAGAAGCAGCCTTGCTTCCAAGCACATCCTCTGTAAACAATGAATTGATGCCAAACTTAATTGTATGATATGTGAAATGGAACCGGACCTCTGGCCAGGGAAGTGTGACTCCTCACATGTATATTTTAAGCGTGAACCAGTTTCTACCCTGTTAGAAGGTAACGATGAGGGTGCTATGGAGAACTAACAGAAGGACTTCATAAATATTAGGCAAATCTCAACAAACTGAACGAGTGCAAAAACAGGACTGTTTTTTTTTTTTTGTTTTGTTTTTTTTAAACAAGCAGGGTATCTATTCTCATGAATCTCCCAACAGGTGTGTCAACATACTTAGGGCCAAAAAGAAAGTAGCATTAATAAAATGAGCATGAGGCCCCCATGTGGGGATAGCTGAAATTTAGTTATAGTGAGGCTTGGAAACCAGTGAGTGTATGTGTTGGGTGATTGTCTCTGCCACAGCACTTAAGTAGGATACCTCTTTGGGCTTACAGAACTTTAAGTGGCATGAACTAGTTTAAAGAAGTATACTATTGCATCTATGCTTGATTTCATACTTTCTTTTTTTCTTTAAAAATGTTTATATACATATTGTCAAAATTCATTACAGAACTTGTCAGTAAATCAGAAAAAAGTATCCTGAAAATATTCTCCAACAGCAATTCTTCAGCTGCCTTTTGAGATACACTTTTATAAGGAGAATGCCTCTCATAGCTACTAATATCGGCTTTCCCATTGTCACCACAGCACTCTAACATGACTAACACACAAGCCTTGTCAACAGAGTGCTTTATTCCTAGGAAAACAGCACTTATGTATTGTTGGGGTGTACCAAACACGTGGGTCAGGAGTCCCTTCAATTCAAGGGTCCCTTCATTACTAGAAAAGTTTTCTTCCTGTGGAAAAAAACAGAAATGAACCATGAATAACATTTCATCTTTTGTAAAATGTACAACAGGATATGGCCTCTTTTCCTCTGGCTTTTTAATAGTCCTATTACTTTAAAGCATCTTTTTGTGTTTTAAATTTTGAAAAAACCCTTTAGATATATTAAAGGGAGCTTTTATCTGGCTTTTTTTTTGATAGGAAAATTTCTCTCTACAAGCCTTTTCCTGAAATTTTGAAATTGTTACTTTCCTCTTACAACTCATGGGGTGGAACACTGATTTCACCAAAATATTCCACCCTAGTAATACTGACCTAGGGCTGGATAACAAACCAAAATCAAAGTAGGCTGTCCGATGGAACACTGGAGACAAACAGGCGGGAAGCATTTACTTCAGATTTCTACCATTTACATTACAATAAGACTGCAGAGAGAGTGACCTTTTCCACGCAGCCTAGGTGCCTTCATACTGTAGGCACTGTATTCTAACCATGAACTGTGATTGGCCAGCACCCAGTTTAGTCACCACATATAAGCACATACCCCACCCTCCAGCCTCCTGGCACTAACCTGGATCAGATGTCAGTCAGGCAGGTCCCTGCAACCTCTGGCTGGGAGTTTCTTTGGCCTTCTTACAGGTAAACAGCCACTTTATGATACGGGCGTTCCTTTCTACTACAGAGGTGGTGCTAGGCACCTGCTCCATGAGCTCCTCTTCTTGTAACCCGTCTTCACTATGCCTGGAGAAGCTACTATCAGAAGTAGCCATGCTCACGCTACGCACTTTGAGTGTAACACAGTCGGATCCAGCAGAGAAGTTTTCCCTCCCAAGAGCCTCCACCACTTCAGGTTCCAGGCCGCAATAAAGGAAAAAGGTGTCGGACTCAGCCCTGGCTATGGAGTACCGGGAGCTGAGATCCGATTGAGAGCGCTGCAATCCTCTGCGACGTGACACCCGCAGCTCCATGCCAGAGGGTGCGACAGGAACCTTAGAAGCCACTTTCAAAGGCACATCTGGGGACTCCAAGGCCACTACAGGGGCTGGAGGTGGTAACATAAGGGCCGGGCTAGTGGCTGCCGCCTGGTCGAACTTGGTCGAAGTGGGCTCTGTTTCCTTCGTCTTGTTTTCATTTGACTCCTCGGTCGAATCAGGGGACACTGGCATTTTATCCTTGGCAGACCCCTGGAAAAACTTCTTTACAAGCCCCCCTCTGGAAGAGTCTGAACCTGGCCCTCGGACGAATTCACATTTTTGTCGGTAGATGACCAATGAATCAGGCCTCAGGGGCTTTCGAGCTAGAGCCCTGCGGGCTACAGGAGCTGGGGCAAGAGCGGAAGGGTTTGGGTTGTGCTGTTGCACCCCTGGGGCCTCAGTGACCCTGCACTCTGAATCAGCTCCCTGGCCGGATCCCGGTGTGCTACGAACATACTTAGCGCGGTCGGCCGCCAGTCTCTCCACCGCGCTCTTGCTCGCTGGCTGCGCAGTGTGAATGTCCTTCGCTGCCTTGGGTTCCCGGAGAGGTGAACGCATTCTGGCAAGTGAGTCCACCGCCGGCAGGGCCCGCATTCTTGCTGGATCTGAATCCAGCAAGCTGTCGATCAGTAGAGACCAGTCCAGTTCCAGGGCCAATCTGTCCGAATCAGTTCCGAAGTCCGAAAGAGGTGGGGAAACACGTTACAGGGCCCCTCCGCCCAGATCCGGGGTTGAGACCAGCCAGAAGGACCGGGAAAGGTGAATCACTCGGGCGCCAGTTTGCCCCTCCCATGCAGGACACGAAACCTCCTACACCTGGTTGTCCCCGCCCCGTGGATCCCAGCAAAGTGTCCCCGCCCTTTTACCTTTCTGTCTGTCACTGCTCCCTCCCCACCCCACCCCCCGCCCCATTCCAGTCACCCTACTCCTAGCCTCCTGTCATGTATCTTGTCTCTTCTCTTGCCTCCTACCTACTGTTCCCCGATCTTCCTTAGCTCCAGGAATACTCCACTTCCTTACCTTCAGCCACTACTCCCAAAGGTTCTCCTCTGTCCCCTCCCCTGCCTTTTTTTCTGGGGAGCCTGCTCAGGGCCAGGTATCTGAGGCTTCCTGCCAGCTCTCAGAATCCTTGAGGTCTTTTCTTGCTGGGAGTTCTCAATTCCAGAGATGAGGATCAGGATGCCCCCCATCCCACCCCACCCCCACACTACTACCACCGCCACTATACCAAACCATCCATGTAGTTCAGGCTCGCAACAAACTCATAAAAATCCACTTTCCAAGTACTAGGATTAAAGGTGTACTCTGCCACAGCCATTGTTTTGTTCTTTTAATTCTTAAAGTCATCTCATCAGGGTCGGAAACTTTCTAATTTGTTCTATAGTTTCTATATACTATTTGAAGGGGACAGAATATGAAAGAAAATGAAACATTTTCCATGTGAAAATCAGTCGGTGCTGGAAGAAACCAAGAGCCACCTGAGACTTGGCTTAAGTCCAAAAGTCACTGGCTGGTACTGCAAAGTCTCATCACTTTTTGAGAAAACCCCTAAAAACTGCAAGAATCACTCCAGTTTGTGCTAATCCAGGTGATGAGAAAACCTAGGGTTCACCAGGCAAAGAAGACTAAAATAAGAATGCTGAAAGCTTAAGAAAATATTTCCAAAATTCCATCTTTCAAAAAGTTGGACAGAAGACTAAAACTATCTGCCAGACAAGTGAAGTGTACATTATCTCCTGTGTGGAGGTCAGTTTCAGGTCTTTTTGAAACTGTCTCGAGTTGCAGTTAAATGCTTTGGACACACAATTGCAGGATTCAGTCAAACTCTTTCTGGAAACCAGTTGAGTGCACACATCAGGGGCACAGAAGTCTTGTTAAGAGATGATCATGGCAAGTGTGCTTAGTGAGTCCCAGGAAAGAATCACATGGGGACCCAAATCAGTTGAAAATCAGACTGTCCATATAGCCTATTTGGAAATGAAGTAACTTTTTTCTTGGTTGAAAAAAGGGGAGGGTACTCAGTAATTTACAGGGCTGGATAGAAAGGAATAGAGAAAACATGAGACAGAAGACAGAGAATAAGAATGGGTATGCTTTCTCCAACAGAGTCAAGACAGCCCAAAGTCTAGCTTTTTCTCTGCCCCTCAAGCCAGATACCACACACTAAGTATGGTGTCTAAATAACAGGAAACAGCTCTCAAATTTGAGGGGAGTGAATCCTTGTTGCTTCCTCATAGCAGCAGCAGTTATGAAGAAACATAAGCACATATGCCTTTGATATGTCTGAACTTGGCTTCACTATCACTAACCACACATTTTTGTTAAGGTAGCCAACTTCTCCTCTTGAGTCTTTTTTTTTTTTTTTTTTCATCTGCTAATCCTGTTTTCATAGTTTGCAATGTCCATTCTGATTCAAAAGGACTGAAAGTATGATCTAGCAGGTAAAGGTCTCTGTGCCTCTGTGCTTTTGTTATGTACAGTACAGCTCACTGTGTCCATTTGCTAGTTTGTAGTAAGATGGCTTATGTAAAAATCTTTGCATTGGGTACAGAGCAAATTTTCATCAATGCTAATAGTTACTGTTTTTAAAATAGTGGTTTTTGAGTTAGTCAATTATTTTCCTTTCCAATATTGTTACTGAATCCACGTATAAACTTGAACACATTCAAAATAGTAACCTTCTTTAGCATTGTTTTTAATACAATGCTATTAGACAAAATTAATCATGTTTACTAATAATTTTCTATATCTTAATATAATTTATTGGAAAATTGGAGCTGGAGTTACACTGACAGAATTATCTCAGTAGACTACTCATTAATAATATACAATAATGCTCAGCTGACAGTATCAGCTTTGAACCCATTTCCTTCCTGATATCAACCTCAAAAGATTTGGTTCAAAAAAAGAATGAGTTAATAACTGCTCTCATGGCTTATGCTAGAAAGGAGTTGAGAACAGTTGTATAGTTACTGTAGACAAAAAGCTACATGGCCATGCATGCAGTTTCAGGAGGCAGGCTAGATAAGGCATATAAGAAATATTTTGCAACCATTTATAGTTAGCTTCCCCCAGCCCTTAGACTGGGAAATTGCCATGGTATAGGCAAAAATTTTTACATATCAAAAATTTAGAAGCATTCTTTACCATATGTCCTAGCACTTCTGGGACACATCTTGTGAGCCATTAGAACAAATTATTTATATATATATGTATATATACACACATATATGTATATATAATGTTCTGTTCCTCTAGAGAGTAATACACCCTGTCCCAAAAAATTAAAAATAAAAATGAAACAAGAAATAAACATCCAAAAATAGCAGTCAATACAGAAACTGAATGAAGCAGATTTATGTATGTGGGATTTAATAAATCTGGAAAAACAATACTCAGTTAAAAGTTACAGAACATTATATAAAATAATAGCAATATGTGTAACTGTGCATGTACAAATTTGAGGAATTGTACAAAAGTAAGACATGACCCTGCAAATTAACCACAGACAAGTTATCTGGGGAAAAGAAGAATGAGGCAAGGACTTACATTTCAGTTGTATTTTTTATTTCCAGAAAAAAAAATGTTGGAAAAGCAGGGAAACAAATCAGTGCCTCAATAACAAGCCTTTCATGTAAAATTATTTATTAGTTTTCTTTTTTTTTTACTTTTTTCCCATCAGATTTTTATTTTAATTTTCAGTTGACATAATTTGCAAACATTAACACAAAATATTAACAATTATAAAGAATAAAATACATTTTGAGAATTGTATTTTATATAAACTAATATGACACAATTTACCTGATATGCAGTAAATAATTTCTCTGAACTGAGGCCTCTTGATCAGAATAGACTGACCAATTGTCTTATAAGGTCTCTGCAGTATGATAAAGAGAATTAGGATCCTATTTCTTCCTTTTTTTTTTATTTGGTGATTTTACATCATATACCCCACCAAATTCAGTTATCACTCCTTTCAGTTTCATACCCACTCTTTTTTTTTTTTTTTAAAAACTTTATTTATTTATTTGCCTTGGTGTTTGCCTGGAACTGGAACTACAGACAGTTGTTAGCTGCCATGTGGGTGCTGGGAATCAAACCCGGGTCCTCCGGAAGAGCAGACGGTGCTCTTAACCGCTGAGCCATCTCTCCAGCCCCTCATACCCACTCTTATGATCTCCCTATTTACTAAAAAGCCCGTTCATGCTGTTCATTTATCTACTGGAGCATAATTAAATACCCTAATTATGCCAATCCCTTAAACAAAACGAGACCTTCTTAAACCACACCCCTGACAGAGGCCATCAATGCAGGAGTCATTTAACTATGTTCTAGCCTTGACCTCTTGTATGCAATGACATTTTTTTTTTCTTTTTAAGTCCACTAAAGAGTGAATACATCCCCTGCTTATCTTTCTGGGTTTGTGATACCTTGCTCAGGAGGATATTCTCCAAATCCATCCTTTTGCCTGCAAATTTTAGGATATTGTTTTTCTTACTGCTAAGTAGTACTCCATTGTGTAGATGGGTTAGGGTTAGGCACAGCTTGTTAATTCATTCTTCAGTTGAGGAGCATCTAGGTTGTTTCCAGGTTCTTGCTATTACAAACAATGCTGCTATGAACATAGTTGAGCTAATGTCTTTGGAGTGCAAATGTGCATCTTTAGGGTATATGCCTAAAAGTATTATTGCTGGATCCTTGGGGAGATTGATTCCCAGTTTTCTGAGAAACCGCCATATTGCATTCCAGAGTGGCTGAACAAGCTTACACTCCCACCAATAATGGAGGGGTGTTCCCCTTGCTCCGCAACCCCTAAAGCATAGGCTGTCATCTGAGTTTTTAATCTGACAGGTGTATCTCAAAGTTGTTTTGATTTGCATTTCTCTGATGGCTAAAGATGTTGAGCACTTTTGTCTGTCTTTGAAGTTGAGGTGTGTTTCTTGTATGCAGCAGAAGGATGGTTTCTGTACTAGGGTGTGTCTTTTCATAGGTGAATTAAGTCCATTGATATTAAGGGATATTAATGACCGATGATCAATATTTCCTGTTATTTTTGGTAGTAGCTTATATTTCCTTTTTTTTGGGGGGGGTTCTTTTGTGGGCTTATCAATTGTTTGTGGTTACATGGGTGTTTCTGGTTTCCTTAGGTTGGAGGTTTCCCTCTTGGGCCTTTTGTAGGGCTGAATTTGTGGTTAGGTAATGATTAAGTCTGGTTTTGTCGTAAAATATCTTGTTTAGTTCATCTATGTTGATTGATAGTTTTGCTGGGTACAGTAGTCTAGGTTGGCATCCATGCGCTTTTAGTGTCTGTATAATGTCTGACCAGGACCTTCTTGCTTTCATTGTTTCCACTGAATAATTGGATATTATTCTGATTGGTCTGCCTTTATAGGTGATTTAGCCTTTTTCCTTTGCAGCTTTCAGTATTTTGTCTTTGTTCTTTAGGTTTATTGACTTGATTATTATATGGCATCTATATGTGGGTCTAGTCTATTTGGTGTTCTGTAGGCTTCCTGTATCTTTATAGGCATTTCCTTCTTTAGGTTGGGGAAGTTTTCTTCTATTTTTTGGAATATATTTTCTGTGCCTTTGAGCTGGTGTTCTTCTCCTTCTTTTATTCCAATTATTCTCAGGTTTGGCCTTTTCATGGTGTCCCAAATTTCCTGGACATTTTGTATTATGACTTTTTGGTTTTAGTGTTTTCTTTAACTGATGCACTATTGAGTCTTCTACTCTTGAGATTCTCTTAGATTCTGATAGTTATGCTTGAGTCTGAGGTTCCAGGCCTTTTTTTCAAATTTTCTATTTCCAGCTTTGTCTCAGTTTGTGTCTTTTTTATTGTTTCTATTTCAAATTTTAATTTCCGTAAAGTCTCTTTCACCTGTTTGTTTTCTTTTTCTTGGTTTTCTTTATATTCTTTCAGGGATTTGTTTATCTCTTCTAATTTTCTGTTTGAATTTCCTTCTATTTCTTTAAGAGAGTTTTTTATATCCTCTTTTAAAGCATTCAATCAATTTCATAAAGCTGTTTTTAAAGTCATTTCCTTCTGTTTCCTCTTCATTGTTATGTTCAGGTCTTGAAGCTATAGAACTACTTGCTTCTTCTGGTGGTGTTGTGTTATCTTTGTGTTATTATGTGTATTCTTGCACTGACATCTACCCATTGTTTCCTCAATTCACTCCTACAACTCTCTGTGGCAGAATATTGCTTTCCTCGTAAATCAGTGGTTCTCATCCTATGGATCATGATCTCCAAATGACTCCTTCACGGGGGTTGCATATAAGATATTTACATTATAATTTATCACAATAGCAAAATTAATTAGAAAGTAGCAACAAAGAATTTTATGGTTGGGGTCACGACAACATGAGGAACTCTACTAAAGGGTTGTAGTATTAAGAAGATTGAGAACCACTGTTATAGATACTTGGGCCTTTTATTCTGCCTGGATTTTGGGGTTCTTTTTCCTTTTAAATTAAGAACCAAGTTACAGCTCTAATCTGAAGCACTTCAAACTATTGATTTTTCAGCCAATGTGCCTACCCCAATGGTCTACTTCCCTTATTTTCCAGTACACTTTCTTCAATAAGTATCCAAGTTTCCCTTCTGTCTAGAACACGTCAACTCCAAGCAAATCCTCCATCATGCCCATTTAAATAAGACTATTTCCCATGAAAGTTCCAGTACCTGTTTACTGTAACTGTTTTTTTTTTCCCTCTTTGTTCTTTAGAGGCTCACCACCCAGCTCCCAAATAAATACATAGAGACTTTTTCTTACTTACAGACGTCTGGCGTTAAGTTGGCCTGTTTCTAGCCAGTTTTTCTTAACTTAAATTATTTCATCTATCTTTTGCCTCTGGGATTTTACCTTTCTTTATTCTGTATCTTTTTTCTTCTTACTCCATGGCTGGATCTGTTGCTGAGTGGCAGGTCCCTGTCATCCTCCTCTTCTCTTTCACTCTTCTCTCATCTTTTTCCTTTTTATTTATTCTCTCTGCCTGGAAGCCTAGCCTATTATTTCTCCTGTAAAGCAGAAACTTCACATGATATAAATAATGAATATTTATTAAGAGATATACAAAGAAATAACTCACATATAATAACAGGAAAAATAAATTCAGTTGCTGAGTACTTGGAGGGCTGGAAACCAATTCAGTACTGCAACCCACCACCTGATCCAGTGATTCTCATTATTCAAGAGTATATGAGTGATGGGGCCTTTGTATGTGTATCACAGATCTTAAGCTGTCCCTCTGACTATTCCCCCAGATACTGGTGCCCAGAGGCCATAGGTGTTTTTGAGATCTATACTGGTCAAAAGGCCATGCCTACAGGTCAAGGTGGGAATAATATTTGGTCTCCACTACACTCCTACCTAGCTATTGACCATTCAGCTCTTTATTAGACCAATTAGGTATTTTAGAAAGGCAAAGTAACACAGCTTCATAGAGTTAAACAAATGCAACATAAAGGAATTTATCACATCTTTGCATCATTAAACAAACATTATACAGCATAAACAAATGTAACACATTCCAAACTAATATTCTACAACAATTTATACCTAAATTCCTTAAGGGACTTCAACCCCTTCTTTTTAAATTTCTTAAAGATAATATTCCAAAGCCTAACAAATCAATCTCCTTATAATATTCTTATTCTCCCATTCAAAAGGCCAGTTAGTTCTTACCATATGGTTTTGTCTTGGTCAGAATTATTATTGCTGAGTTAAAACACTATGAAAAAAATGACCAAAATCAAGTTGGGAAGAAAAGGATTTCAATAAGGAAGAGACTCTTAGTGCTCATTCTGATCAGTCAGACTTGGAAGTGAGCTCACTAGACTACTGCACTAGCTTGTAAACATGTGGCATTAAATAATCTCATATTGGAATCTGTTTACTGATTAAGTAAACCAACCTTTTTGAGGTTCAAGTACTATGTATTATTTATTATTTATGTATGTACCCTGAAAAGCTACCATAGAAAAACACGAAGTTTACAATTTGTTATAACTCTAAATATCAGTGGTATCATTTCCCTAATAAAGAGACACAGAGTAACAGGTTGTATTAGAAAACAAGATCCATCTCTTTGCTTCCTGCGTTAACAATAGATAACATCTTAGAGTAAAAGGGATGAGAAAAGGTATTTTAAGCAAATGGAACTAAGAAGCAAATGAGTATAGATTCTAATATCTGCCAAAATAGACTTTGAAATAAAAATAGGCAGAAGACATAAGGAGGAACATTTCACACTCATTAAGTGAAAAATAAACTAAAATATGGCAATCATACATATATATGGCTAAGGGAAATTAAATTACTATTATATATATATCATATATATATATGATATATATAAAACCACAAATTAACTACAACATGGTGATAGTGGGAGGTTTCAAAATTCCATTTTGTCAAAGGCTTTTTCAGCATCTAAGGATATGATCATGTGTTTTTTTTTTTCCTGTAGTTTGTTTACATAGCAAAAACTTTTAACAATTACATGGTCTCACTCACCAATTTCACTAGTAGGATTTAGCCTAAGAATTTATTCCTTGCTTCCTATGAGTGTTAGCATGGCCACAGACTAACTGCCTTAGAGCCTCTGCCAGTGTTATCTCATATGACTGTCCACTGGGGCTCTGCTTGGGATGCTAATGGTGACTGGGGAACTGCTGAGCCACCCTATCAAGGCATTATTCATTGCCTCAGGTATTCAGAATTCTGAGCCTACATGGACATCTTTTTCCTACATAAGAAATTTTTCTTCTATTTCTGACAGGAGCTTTGAACAGGTATAGTTCTGCTCCCTCATAAATCCTCTCCTGTTTTTAGATACAAACTACATGGCAAATCTTTCCATTTTGCTACATTTCCATAATTCTACTTGGATATATCTGGTGGGATTTGTGGTGCTATATTTTTATATCTATTATACAAATATTTAATATATTACATATTTAATATTTAAAACTATTTAATATAGCATTATATATAATATATATATTTTAATAAAAATAGTGTGAAATATCAGAGGACAGATCCACCCACAGAGCCAAGCCATAAAGTTCAGGGGGTGGTGACCCATAGCTTTAATCCCAGCACTTGGAAGGCAGAGATCCACTGGATCTGTGTAAGTTCAAGGCCAGCACCCACCTTTAATCTTAGCTGTAGGAAGGTTGACTGAGGAAATAAAGTAGCTGGGTGGGGGAAAGAACTATAAGGCAGGAGAAGGCACAAGTTCTCCCCTTTTGCCAGCATGTCAGTAAGCCTGAGAATCGTGGAGACAGGACCTACCCTGTTCCGCTTGAGGAGTTTGCTAGGTGAGAATTTGGCTGTGATTTGTTCCCTGTTTCTCTGATATCTCAGCTTTCTCCCCAATATCTAGCCCAGGTTTTATTATATACTAAATAGATATAGGGATTCCCAAATTAACATGATGAAAAAGGATAACCACACTTCCATTTGCCTCTTTTATATCTTTACCAAACCTACCTGACTTCTCCCATGTGACTATTCTAGGAGCACAAACCATATTTGCTGGGTAGATCCTGCTTTCTCTACTTCCATGTTCATGCTCACAGACAATTTATTAATGGCTTTCTTTAACCCTGCAAATCATTCTATTAATAATACAAACCACACCTAAACCTTGATTGTAGTGGGATTATGTTAGTATGTAGTAAATATTTTCCCTCCTAGTGGTTAATAAAAAGCTGATTGGTCGGGGTAGACAGGAAATGTGGGCAGGGCTACTGGACGAAGAAAACTCTGGGAACAGGCAGAGCAGAGCAGAGATGCTAGAGAGATGCCAGGAGAAGCAGAGGAAAGAAGTTGAAATGCTGCCAAGAAAAGATACCAAGCCTCATGGCTGAACAAGAATCACGAGTTGAGTTAAGATGAAGGAGTTATCAAGTTATATGCCTGGGCCCTAGGTCAATCAGTGTAAAGTTAATATAAATATCTGTGTGTTTATTTGGTGTTAAGTAGCAGTGGGGTTGCAAGTGGGTCCGAATCTCAGTGTTAGGCCGGAAAGTCCAGGCCAGAAACATACTACTACATTTGCTAAATGAAAAGAATAAACATCTACTCTAGCCAGATGCTCAGAGATTGACCCATGTTCATATAAAAGTGGGCAGTGCTCCCCAGACACACTTTGCTTACACTAAAACCATGGTAGTAAGCAGTCAGATTATTCAGAAGTCAGTGGGGTCTGATGAGCACAAAAAAAAACATGACCATAAAAATTGTTGATGACAACTGTAGAATAGTTTATATGATTAAGCTAATACAAAATGTTTAGCAACATGTTAATTTAACCATTTATTTATATGCAGAGAAAAATCTTTTACAACTGGATAAAACATTTACAGAGCAAAGATGTGCTCAAACAGATTATGTAAATAGATGAATCCTGTCTGTGTAGAAATATTTTTGTGCAATTATAAAATAACAAAACAGCATGAACTTTAATTCATAGTTACATAGTTGGCTGGAAAAATTCCAGTTTGACCTCGAAGTTTTCCTTCCCACCAATCAAAATTTGAGTCAGTCTTTGATATAACTGTAATTCTGTCTCCAGCTTGAAAATTCAAATCCCCTGGCTGTTGCCCTTCAAAAGAGTACAGTGCTGTCACTTCTACTGGCTGATTCAAACTGCCTAAAACAAGAAAATGTCATTGGATTATAAATATTTTAGGAAAATAGTTGAAGTACAGGTTGTTAAGATAAAAACCGATCAGTTAAGGTTTAATTTTTGGTTTCCTAACAGGTATCAGAACCCACACTGCACAATCTCTGCAATGTTCAAATCATTAAACTTAAAATTTTCTCCTTTCAAAAGATGAAAGACTGAGACAGATCCCCAGGATCCATATGATAGGAGAGAACTGCTTTCAGTCTCCATGAATGCTTTGTGTGTGTACACTGTATTATAACAGGAACAGTGCTATGGGATCAGGTTCATCAAGAATAACATTCAAAATATTTTTATCTACAAAGTATTTAAAATTTAGATTGCCTAATTTTTGACAGTATTATTTATACTTACACAAAATGGCTAATTCCTTAATAATTTATAAATTCAGCAACACATAATTTGATGACTTTAGTTTAGGACATTAAACTAATGGCTGTTTAATCTTTAGCCTCAATGTACAATTCACTTTTTTTTAAGTGCTTAATTCTTTCAATAAAAATTTCTAAGGAATATTTAGATAAAACAAGTTGAGAAATATTTCACTAGAAAACCATGGGCTGTCAATGGCAATGCTAGCTCCTGCAGAATCTCCACAGGCCTCTCAAAGCCTATTAGAGAACAAAAGCATACCATTTCTCACTAAAGAATATTTACAATTAAACTTACTCTTTAGGAGTCCTGAACACTTTCCTAGAGCTTTTCATAACTTATCAAATTAACTGGAAATTTTCTGATTGTAAGGTGGTTATAAATAATTTTTAAGCAATAGCTTTTCACTTACCAGTTTTCTCATGATAGCTAGAAAGCTCAGGATATAGTTTATATTCATTTCCATTACCTGTTAAAATAAAGATAAAATAGGGGAAGATTTAAAAGCTTATTATAGTATACAAAACACATAAAGCCATAAAATTTTGACCTTGCTAAAGGTTTACAGTATTGGGCCAGGCTGTAAACTGAGAGAAGCCTAAATACCTCTACAAAAGGCCATAAACAAGGCAAAAGTAGCTGAAGTGCCTGACAATGCTCCATGCACATTTCTTCCAGAAGCAACCACAGAACACTTTAGCAAGAAAGGTTGCAGCTCCACATAGGGATCTTTAAGCATTCTTTCTTGTTTAACCCTTAAGATAATTTCAGACATCATGTAGATGAGCCACTGTACAGCTTTTGATAGATATCTGAAGTTCAGAATGAATGTAAAGTCATACGGGGTATGCTTACAACACACTATGGATACCAATTATTTAAATTAATCAAATTTCTCCTTTTGAATTAGAGACTGTAAAAAACAGTAATCTGAATCCCACTATGACCAATTAAAGAAAATTAATAGGCCTTTCCTAGAAAGAATGTACAGTGCTCGGTGGTGGTGGCATATGCCTTTAATCCTAGCACTAAGGAGGCAGAAGCAGGAGGATCTCTGTGAGTTTGAGGCCAGTGTAGTCTACAATGCAAGTCCTAGGACAGCCAGGGCTGTTATACAGAGAAACCCCATCTCAAAAAACAAAACAAAACAAAAGACACAGACTCCACTTTCAGCTTTTAAATAACATTTTCATGCTCTCAGCTGGGCTGGCTCTAAGAAATGACTATGAACTAAAGGTCTGGAAATTGTGTCTTATAAATCACTTCTACATATGCCTTGGCAGTCTCTGAGAATACAAGCACACTATGGCGTTCATGAAAGACACAGAAAAAAGTGATTTAGATATCCCAGAAGAACCAACTTGAAGAAACTGAACAGAAATGATTTTGGGTAGATTACCATATATTAGATAAACATATGCGAACTAAGATTTCCTCAACTCTGAAATGGAAATGAGAACCATGATTCTACTGTACCTGGAAAGAAATCTAAAGGAAAGGACAAAAAAAAAAAACCCTAAAAATTTTATTGAAAGACATAAAATAACATCTTTACAAATAGAAAGCATAGCAAGGACACATTATGGTACAGTACGAATTAATATATAGATAAGACAATAAATGAAAATTCAAATGTTATAGAGTAAATAAAGAGTATTTAACATTGTTTTGACTTACATATTTGGAGAGGAAAAAAGAATTGATAAAATGATCTCCAAGTATTTAAAAAAATAGTATCCCTAAATTAGACATTAACATTATCATAAGAAACTCCAAGGAACTGAATACAATATTTCAATAGAAGGTAAAAAGACTTTCTTGGTGATGATTTAAAAAATATGAATATATGGCAAGCCATAGATTAATAGAAATGAGTTAAGATGTTAGAGCTAGCTAGTAATAAGCCTGAACCATAACAGCATGTAATTAATATAAGCCTTTGTGTGATTACTTGGGACTGCTGGTTTGGATCACAGGGTTAGTCTGGGCGAGAAACTTATACAACAGAAATGGTTATGAGGTATTATATGCTTGGGATGTATCTGGTTGAAGGTATACATGGACGAGAACTTTTGTGGTGGTAAATGAAAACAGTAATGTTTGTGATAAGGAATGCCAAAAGCCATATGAGTGATGAACCTGGGCTAAAAATAGAAGAAAATGGAGTTGGAATATAAAAGTAGGACTGAGGACAAACCTGCTATGCTCATGAAAAACATTACTATTTATTCCATTCCTTCTTTTATTGATAGTAGTTTCATTTTAACATGTAATGTTTTTCTTCCTATACTGAAAATTCTTGAAAAGTCAAGGTACAGACAACTTTGTGCTTCATTCTATGAAATATAACCCACTGTTTTATACACTTAATACAATCTATTTGCTAATAAACTATATACATAAAAATATAATTCTAATAGTAAATATCATTAAAAAATGGTGACAGACTGTCCTAGTTCACCTTCTACCATGATATACAATATCACCAAACAATGTTAGGGAAAGGTTTATTTGGCTTACATGCCCTGATCACAGTCCAACATTAAGGGAAAGTCAGGTCAAGAAGTAGACACAAGCATCAACAGGAATCATGAAGAAAAGGTGTTTACTTGCTTGCTCTTAGGATCATGTTCAACTGCCAATCACCTTTCTTATACCTCCCAGGACAACCTGTCCAGAAGTGAGGCTGCCTACAGTGTCCTGGATTGTACCACATAAATCATCAACCAAAAACAAAACAAAACAAAAACAACAAAATAACCCCATAGTCATGCCTCAGGCCAATTCTTCAATTAAGATTCACTCTTCCCAGATATGTCTAGGTTTATGTCAAACTGACCAAACCTAATCAGCACACAGCCCCTGCTTGCTAGCACCCTTCCAGGCCTATATCCTGCCACACAGCCCCTGCACAGCCTTTCTTTGGTGAATTTCCCTAGTTCTCAGCTCCACCACACCATCTGTACATTCCCAGGCATAGCTGTGGTCTCCCAGATCCTGCATCAGTCCAGCCTGAGGTAGGATAGAATGGCACATCAGACATACAACCAATGAAAGAAGTTTACATGATCATGTTACAATGCAAAAAAAAAAACAAAAACAAAAAAAACAAAAAACAAAAACAAAAAACCCCACCACCACTACCATCACAACAACAACAACAACAAAAACGCCTAAACTAATATAAAAGACCAGTATAGTATAATCTGCCCCGCTAAACCCACTAGTCCCATACAAATGTCCTCTAATAAGAACTACTTAGGTAATCCCTAGAAAATAGAAAATCATAAACTTCAAAGAATTTAAGGACTATAAAGATAATATGAACAAATAACTCAATGAAATTATAGAGTATAGGAATAAACACTTGAGTAATATCCAAGAAAACACAAAGATATGGATAAATGAAATGACAAAGACAATTCAGAATTTGAAAATCAAATTCAGCAATGATATACAAAAGTAGAGGATATAATAATATAAGCAGATGACGATAGAGTAGATAGATTGGACCACTCAAGAAAAGAATATGAAATATTTAAAAACGGAAAAGGAACATGCAGGTACATTAGGATACCACTACAAGACCAGGTCTTTGAATTATAGGCATAAAAATAGAAAAAGAATTCCAGGTCAGTAGCCTAGAGCAGACCTTCAACAGGATCATAGAAGAAAACTTCAGACTAAGGAAAGACATATTCTTATAGTTAACTGTTGTGAACTATTAGGTTAAGATGTATTACATTCATTTATGCTGTGGAATATTTGTTTAATGATGCAAAGATGTGTTGTATTCTTTTATGCTGCATTTGTTTAACTCTGTAAAGCTGAGTTACTTTGCCTGTCTAAAGCACCTGATTGTTCTAAGAGCTGAACAGCCAATAGGTAAACAGGAGAGAGAAATAGGAGGGGTGGGTGGGCAGAGAGACTAAATAGGAAGAGAAATAAGAAGAGCAAGAGAAGTGAGAAAGAGAGAAGGAAAGGAGGACACCAGGGGCCAGCCACCTAGCCAGTCATGGAGTAATTAAGAAATAAAGATATACAGAATAAAAACTGTAAAAAGCCCAGAGTCAAAATATAGAAGAATAGAAACAGATAATTTAATTTCTTTTTTTCTTTTTTTTATTATGAATAAAGTCACATTTTCTATCTGTGTATATCCTTATTCAAGGTCCCTTCCCCGTCCAACCCCCTCAGGTCACTCTCTGCTTTCCACATCGCCCCATCTCCTCCCCAGTATGGGCAGGAAGTCTCAAAGTCTCAAAGCCCCAAGGTCCCAAGGTCCCAATGTCCCATTGTCCCAATATTGCTTAGTGCAGCCTCCACTCTTGGCAAATCCAGTTTTCTCCCCCCAACCTCAAGACTGAGTCAGGTGTTCCTCTAGGGGGAGTGGGATCCAAGCTGTCAGTCCAAGGAGTTTCAGATCCCAAGCTGTTCAGTGGTTGTGGTTTGCAGCTTGGACATGCTTTGCTTTTTGCTTTTTTGTTTAGAGTTCACTAATGAGTGAGTACATCCCCTGCTTATCTTTCTGGGTTTGTGATACCTCGCTCAGGAGGATATTCTCCAAATCCATCCATTTGCCTGCAAATTTTAGGATATCATTTTTTCTTACTGCTGAGTAGTACTCCATTGTGTAGATGTACCACAGTTTGTTAATCCATTCTTCAGTTGAGGGGCATCTAGGTTGTTTCCA
>PVIH01017716.1:0-40922 GCA_004025045.1 Sigmodon hispidus
TACTAAGAGGGAGAAGTTGCAATGAGTTCCCATCCCTAAGCAAGAAGCCATTTGCAATTGATACCCATTGATAAAGCAAATATTTTTTCCCAATGAACTCTGAATGAGTATGTTAACCACATTTTAGGGCTAGCACCACGCATAAGCATATTTGGCCAACACAAAAAAGAACTCAATGGTATTTTTGTACATTTTTTTTTCTTATTTTGTTTTATTAAAGTATTTTCTTTTTTTGGTAAAAAAAAAAAAAAAAAAAAAAAAAAAAAAAAAAAAAAAAAAAAAAAAAAAAAAAAAAAAAAAAAAAAAAAAAAAAAAAAAAAAAAAAAAAAAAAAAAAAAAAAAAAAAAAAAAAAAAAAAAAAAAAAAAAAAAAAAAAAAAAAAAAAAAAAAAGAATAAGTTCGGCATAGTATGTAATGTGAGTCATGTAAATACAGCACTCATGTATGAAACTGTTAAGTAACAATTAAATATTTTAAAAATCTTTCCATTGGAATAAAGAGGTATATTTCCTCTTATGCTTGCCTTACTTCTATGTGATTCCCTTACTTAGCAATGACCCTGATTTGTTGCCCCACCCTAGCAGTATCTACTAGAAAAGGGGAAATCCTCATTCTTACAAAATCATAATGCTTGCCAACTGTAAACACCAGTTCTCATGCTTCATTTTTCTAGATCATCCAGCACCTCACCTCATTACTGAAATCCAATAAACAAGGCTTGTGAATCAATGAACTTACCTTTACTTGTATGTGTAGGAGCATGCACATAGACACACACACACACACACACACACACACACACACACCATGACATGGTACAACTGTCAAATGTGCAGGTCTAGTGACATCTTTTATATGACTTCTTCCTTCTTCTACACATTTTTATGTGGACCCAGATAGCCTCAAAACTGCTATATCCACCAATGACCATGAATTCCTGGTCCTCCTGCCTCTTCCAAGAACTGGAATGACAGCCACATACCTTCCTTCCCAAAATACCTTTAAAGGGACTAAGTAGTTGACTCTGTCTGGATCCACAGAAGTCATGTGAATCCAGCATGGCAATGTGCTTCTTCGTCTTCAGCACTGGGGCAGAAGTGAGAACAAGGACAAGTCAATCCCTAAGCTCATTGCACAGTCAACCCCAATCGATGAACAAAGAGGAAAAACCTTTATGTTGACAATGGGCTCCCCATGTGTGCATACTCATGTGCGCATTAATAAGCATATAGATTATACACATGAAAGAAACAATTAAAATATAAAGGCAACATGAAATGTGATAGTTGTTAAATAAACACCAGGTTTGCAGAAGCAGGGTAGGACTAAATTTGTTTGAGACATCACTAAACATTACATGGAAATACAGAATTTGACCATAGCCTGAAAAACCACACCAATCATTTCATTGTGATGAAGACAAAGAAAACTCTCGATAAACAGCTCTGAGCAGCGGGAACATAAAGGGTATTCTGAGAAGAAGGAGTCTTTTTCATAACACTTGATGCATATCAACATACAGTAAATATATTCTGAATAAATAATGAAGGTAGAAATTGGTTTTCTCACAGGAAGAACAGTGGTAAGATTATTTGCCTGCTGCTTTTAAAATCGTGTGAGTTTCTTATTTCAACATAAATTTTTTTTTTAACTGTTAAAATGTTTCTGGTTTCCAGTGTTGTTTTGCAAAAATTCCTATTTTGCAATTTTGAAATTTTGCCATGTTCTAAGAGGTTTGGGTCAGACACTTCATGTGGTATCTTGGGAAACAGATCCCCAAGGCATAATTTTTAAAATTTCACTTGTTATGAAGCAAATTTAGGATTTTTGAGTTTATAAAAACATGCAAGTCAAGTGTTTCACCAGAAGCCCAAGAGAGCTCTCATGGCTCAATCAGCTTCTAAAGGTTTCACCTCTTAATCTCATTACTTTTCAACACATAAACATGGGAGGACACAGTCACATCATCAAACCTATGTAATCCAAAACCTGAAAAAAAAAAAAAAACAGAACTATGATAAGCAGCATTCTAATTAGTTTACTCTGAGATTTCTAAATGATAGAAGGACCTTAAAAACAAAAACCACAAAACAAACAAACAAAGCTTTGAATATGGTAGTCAACAAAAGAGAATTATCTGGAAATGGCTATAGATTACTTGGTCCCAGTCTTAGGATACCTCGGGAAGGTCTGCCAAGGCAGGACTAGTGAGATGTTTAGCATACCCACCTGGTTTAGTATGGAAGCGAACTCTAGAATGTGACTCTATATTTCTTCCTGGGAGTGGGGGCAGCCTCTAGCAGCACATCATATACACCCCAACGAAGTTTTTCTTGTATTGCCTAATATGACCAGCCTCCCCTAATGCTATCAGCATCATGAACTAAGTGGTTCCTTCATGACTTTAGCCACCATGGATGGAAACTCTCCAAAATGGTTAGCCAAAGCAAATCTTTCTTTTCTCCAATGCTTCTGCTAGGTATTCTGCTCAGCATAGCACAAAACTTAAGATGCAGTGTTCTTAAGTTGGGGTACATGCTTATAATGAAAGCTAACCTTAATGGAATCTTTCCACATGGATAAACATTTATTCAACAAATATTAAACTTCAAAGCTGCATCATATAATATCTACTCACTAATCTTGATGAACCCCCATGATATATTGTAAATACATTAGACCTAGCATGCCTTTAATTTGAAGCAGATTTCTGAATCTGTTCCTTTCAGACAGTTTGAGGAAACAAACATTTAGAAATCAATGACTAGTCCAAAAATCTAGTAGGAAGCAAGATTAGTGCCATTTCCTTGATTTTTTGATAAAAATAAAAACATAAAATAACGTGTGATGTAAATGTAGAAGCGGAAATGTCCAAGAGGATTAAAAGAACACTGGGTAAAGAGAGGATTGAGTGTAGGGAATATGCTCCAAGTACATTGTGTGCTTATATGAAAATGACCTTATGAACCCTTGTTACATAGATAAATAAAAATTCTAATAATAAGTATTTTAAAACTTCCCTTTTTAATTCTAAACTACTTTTTCATCTAGTCTTAAAATTATTTCTTGGTCATGATGAGATGAGTAAGAAGGGTTCTCTTGTGTCATTCACAGGTATTAATGCCAGACATAGAGATAATGTCTCCTAATAGGTGTCAAGACATTCTGCATAATCCTGGATATCTGGGAAAATTAAAAGCACATACTATAGAAGCTATGAACACATAGAATAACTTTCCTTGGTAGGAAAACTACATGTTACAAGTAGAAGTTCTCCCCTAATGTGTAAATTATTGTAATTTTAATTAAAAGTACATACATTTTTATAGACTAAGGATTTATTACAAGAACTCATAGGATGTTTCTGGCTACGTTTCCAACCAATAGTGAAGGTGTTGCCTAGACAGGACTTCCTCTATAGGCAAATGAACACCTAACCCAGTCTTGATATTAGGATGAGGAAATTGGACCAGCCTGGAGTGGATGCTGAGCTGATCCACCTTGGGACTTCTTGCCCTTTCTGGGGAGGAGGGAGACTGAAGACTGACTGGGAGGACCTTCTGCCTTGCTGGGGAGGAGATGGGGAGATGTGGAGAAGAGAGAGTGACTGGAGGGGGTGGGAGGGGGAAGGGACCTTGAATAAGGATCTACACAGATAGAAAATGTGATTTTATTCATAATAATAAAAAAGAAAGAGAAAAAAAGAACCTAGAAACAAACTAGTTGCCCCTAAGCTGAAGAATGGATTAACATGCTGTGGTACATCTACACAATGGAGTACAACTCAGCAGTAAGAAAAAATGATATCCTAAAATTTGCAGACAAATGGATGGATTTGGAGAATATCCTCCTGAGGGAGGTATCACAATCCCAGAATAATAAGCAGGGGATGTACTCACTCATTAGTGGACTTTAAACAAAAAGCAAAGCATGTCCAAGCTGCAAATCACAAACACTGAACAGCTTGGGATCTGAAGCACGTTGGACTGGCACTTTGGAGCCCATTCCCTCCAGAGGAACACTTGAACCAGTCTTGATGTTGGCATGAGGAAAGTGGATTTTCCTGGAGTGGATGCTGAACTAAGCCACCTTGGGACCTTGGGACCTCCTGTTCTTGCCGGGGAGGAGATAAGGAGATGGGGAGAAGAGTGACTTGTAGGGGCGGGAGGGGAAGGGCATTTGAACAAGGGGATACATTGATAAAAAATGAGACTTTATTAATAATCAAAAAAACAAGAAAAAAGTAACTGCAGAAGACTGTTGTATGAAATTTCCTGCACCTATATAAAATATACATAAAACACAAACACATTTTATGTTTAAATTTAGATACTATTCCCTAAGATATATCAGTATAAATATTCAAGTACTTTAAAGCTTGACTAATCCAAAATCTGAAATACTTTCAGTTACAAGTATTTTCTTTCTCTTTTGGTGCATGTATGTGTAGTGTAAAAGTGTGTGCATGTTCTTATGAGTGAATACGTGGTGTGTGCACGTGTAAAAGTGTGTGCATATTCTTATGAGTGAATATGTGTGTGCATGTGTGTATAGCGGACAAAGATATACACTGGACAACCCTCTCTATTGCTATCTTCATTAAATTTTTGAGATAGCTTCTCTCACTAATCCTGGAGCTCACTGCCATTTGGACTTGCTGGCCAGCAAGCTCCACCTGTTTCCACCCCATCAGTGTTGGAGCTATAGATGAATGCTGCCATGCCCTGCCAGGCTGAGGATCAAAATTCATGCTTTCTTGCTTACATGGCCAGCACTTCATGCACTGAGCCATATCACCAGTATTTTTTTAATAAGATATACTTAACTATATCTATATATGTGTGTATATATATCATAATATATATACAAATTTCAACATATTATGTCATTAAAAATGTTAATGTGTGAGTTAAACCAGGAATCAATCCAATATGTCTGTGTTGGCTAGTCTTATGTCAATTTTACACACAAATTAGAGTTATCTATATGTACAGAAACTTAACTGAGAAAATGCCTCCATAGGTGCAAGGTATTTTTAAAATTAGCTATTAATGGGGGAGGGCCCATCCCATTGTGGGTGATGCCATCCCTGGACTCGTGGACCTAGCTTTCATAAGAAATAAGGATGAGCAAGCCAATTAACAACTTCCCTTGGCCCCGGCAACAGCTTCCACCTCCTGGTTTCTGCCCTATTTAGTTCCTCTCCGAAATTCTTTTGATGATGAGCAGCAATATGGAAATGGAAGTCGAAGCCCCTTTCCTTATTAATTTTCTTTTCGTCATGGTGTTTTGTAGCAGCAATAAAATTTCTAATGAAGACAATGTCTTAAAATTATTTTTGGGAAATGTAAATATATCAATTATAAAATAATTAATGATAATATTCATACCAAAATAAAAAGAAGCAGTTGTGAATAGAGCACATTAAGTTCATGTGAACTTAAAAAAGACAAAGAATGGCTATTATATTTCATAGGAGAATGGCCATAGACAAAGACTTAGCATACTAAATATCAGTATAACTTAGAAAGCTTCATAAATTAAAACTGTGTTACACTGGCATCAGATTACACAAAATAACCAGAAAGACAGAGAAGAACACTCCTGAAAACCTATACACAAAAATCTACATGTACACAGACACTTTATTGATAATAATAAAGACATGAAAGAATAAATTGTTTTATATAGATTGTCCTGGAACAATTGGACGTCTCTAAGGGAGAAATAGCTCAACTCCAATCTTATATCATAGAAAAATCAATTTTAAACTAGGATTGAAAATAGGAGCAGAAATTAGAATTTTAGAACAATAGTATAAGGAGATAGTTTCATTAAACCAAGGTTAGGAGATAGTTGTAAGGAAACACAAATGATAGAATAAAACATTTATATACCTGCTCACAGGACTATGAGAAGCCAACCACTGGTGAAGGATACAGGCTCTATATGTAATTTACAGAAACTCTATCAAACAGCATTATTACAAATCAATAGGGCAGCCATCCAGTAAAAAGTAAAAATAAAAATAAACAGAAAAAAAAAGGTATCAGGGGAGCCACAGGGCAATTCTTAGAGCAAATGGAGAAGCAAAATAACTGAAGCATATCATAGAGAAGTACTTATCCTCTTCAGTCCTATGGGAACTTCAATACACCCCCCCCACACACACACACAGAAACACACACACTCACGATGCTGCTGAGCAATTACTCAGGTGAAAAAAATGAGGAGACTAAAGGTAAGTCTGATCAAATTGTGGAATCATAGTTAATACAAAGAAGTCTAACAAATGACTGAGAGAGATATAAAAGAATGTATATATAGACATTGTTTATAAAGTTATAATCATTATAAACAGTGCTGCTGTCCTTTAGAAGTATAAGACATAAACACATTTTGGCAATTGAATTCTCTTTAATAGGTAAAGATATGTGAAATATGGATATAGCATGCATAGTACGAGAGAACATCAGCAGAACATAAAGTACAGTTTTACTTAGCCAAAGTTCAAGTGATACTAGACCAAACAGTTTAAGAATGAGTATTCTAGGGATAAAAGTTTAGAGGATAATAAGCAGTCTGACAGACATGGGGCAAATTTTCTCCTGCTTGTCTGAAGGACATGTCACAAAATTCCTATCATGGTTTGTGAAATCAGATTTTTTATTATCAATATTTCTTATTTCTTATCCAAGTATCCTCTTGTTCAAACTTCCTTCTCCCTCCCACCCCTCCCAGTCACTCTCTCTTCTCCAGATCTCCTTATCTCCTCCTCAGCAGGGGCAGGAGGTCCCAAGGTCCAAAGGTGGCTTAGTTCAGCATCCACTCCTGGCAAATCCGCTATACTCATCCCAGCATTCAAGACTGGGTCAAGTGTACCTCTGGAGAGAATGCCCTCCAAGGTGCTGGTCCAAGGTGTTTCAGATCCCAAGCTGTTCAGTGGTTGTGGTTTGCAGCTTGGACATGCTTTGCTTTTTGTTTAAAGCCCACTAATGAGTGAGCACATCCCTTGCTTATCTTTCTGGGTTTGTGATACCTCGCTCAGGAGGATATTCTCCAAATCCATCCATTTGCCTGCAAATTTTAGGTTATCATTTTTTTTCCTTATTGCTGAGTAGTACTCCATTGTGTAGATGTACCAAAGCTTGTTAATCCATTCCTCAGTTGAGGAGCATCTAGATTGTTTATAGGTTCTTGCTATTACGAATAATGCTGCTATGAACATAGTTGAGCCTTTGGAGTGCGAATGTGCCTCTTTAGGGTATACACCCAGAAGTGGTATTGCTGGGTCCTTGGGGAGATTGATTCTCAATTTTCTGAGAAACCACCATATTGCATTCCAGAGTGACTGAATAAGCTAACATTCCCATAAACAATGGAGGAATGTTCCCCTTGCTCAGCATCCTCTCCAGCATAGGCTGTCATCTGTGTCTTTTATCTTAGCCAATCTGACAGGTGTAAGGTGGTATCTCAAAGTTGTTTTGATTTGCATTTCTCTGATGGCTAAAGATGTCCAGCACTTTACAGCCATTTGTAATTCTTCTGCTGAGAATTCCCTTTTTAGTTCTGAACCCATTGTTTTGATTTAGTTATTCAAGGTTTGGGGTCTAGTTTCTTGAGTTCTCTCTATATAGTTTAGAGATCAGTCCTCTGTCACTTGTAGCGTTGGTGAAAATCTTTTCCCATTCTGTAGGCTGTCGTTTTGTCCTATTGATTGTGTCCTTGGCTATACAGAAGCGTCCCAGTTTCAGGAGGTGCCATTTATTGATTGTTGTTCTTAGTGTCTGTGCCACTGATATTATATTTAGGAACTGGTCACCTGTGCCAATGCATTGGAAGGTATTTCCCACTTTCTTTTCTATCAAGTTCAGTGTGGCTGGGTTTATGTTGAAGTCTTTGATCCACTTAGATTTGAGTTTTGTGCAGGGTGATAGGCTTGGATCTATTTGCATTTTTCTACACACTACTATCCAGCTATGGCAGCACCATTTGTTAAAGATACTATCTTTTTTCCATTGAATCAATTGTGCCTCTTTGTCAAAAATCAATACACTCATGAGATCAGATTTGAAGCTATTCTTATCTTAAGGCAACCGTGAAGTGGAAAAGTGAAGATGAAATCTGAACAAAGGGTCTGGTATTGGAGTCTCAGGACTGAGGGTTTGTTTTAACCACTGGGGTCTCCCATCTCCAAACTAAGTAACATCAGAAAAGAGTCAAAAATATAGGAGAAATCTGACAAGCCACAACAAATTATCATAACTGTAGCTGAGAGAGAGTAAGAGAGAGAGAGAGAGAGAGAGAGAGAAAGACAGAGACAGAGAGAGTCTAAAAACCCAGACTTGAAGAGTTTAGTGTCTTGAGACAGAAAATTTCATAACATATATTTAAGAATCTGATAGCTTTAATTTACCCAGCAACAGACACTCACCAAATAAATCAGAATCTTTGTATTCAAATAAAATAGACCTATTAATTTCACAGAAGACTGAAATGCCATCTAGTCTAGTTTAGTTAGAAGTTTCCTCAAACACCTTAGAAGCACTTAAGACTCAAATGAGACTACAACAGCTGTGGTAATATAAGTATTGATCACACTTAGCTAATTTTTATTTTTAAATAATTTACTTATTTTTATTTTATGTGTGTTGGTGTTCTCCCTTTAATGTATGTATATGCGAGGGTGTCATATTCCCTGGAATTGGAGTTTCAGATAGTTGTGAGCTGCCATGTGGGTGCAGGGAATTGAACCTCGATCCTCTGGAAGAATAGCCAGTGTTCTTAACTGCTGCGCCATCTCTCCAGCCCCACCCAATAAGCTTTACAACTAAAATATCATACACAGTCAATAAAAGGCTTGTAAGTTATAGCTTTGTAATCAATTATAAAGCAATGGAAGAAGCCAAATGGGCAAAACATTTCACAAGCATAAATGTTCCAATCATACCTTAAGAAAGAACTTTGCACAATCAGTCATCTGCTGCTACAATGTAAGAATTCTGAGAAGGGGCCCTCCTGAAAACTGGATTCAATTCCTTCTCTAACAGTGTTTTTCTGTGTCTGAGTTTTCCCTAACAACCTTTCCAAAACTATGGGTTATTGAAATGTTTATTTTAGTTTGCAAGTTTCACCAGAGTCTACAAAAGTAGCCACTATCTTCAAAGCGGGGGGTGGGGGGGCCACCATGTATGAGGAGTGATAATCCTGTAGCTGGAAACAAATGAGAGGTGTGGGTAGGAAAGTTCTAGACTGTTGGGAAATGGCTTCTTGGAAATATATAAAGTATGGTGCCCAAGAGAAGATCCTTCAGGGTATGTAGGGCAAACAGAAAACCGCCTGTGCTTCATGGGTAGGTCAAGGGTTATTTCCATTTTGAGCTGTTAGCTTTTAATGCTCCAGTGTTTTTAATCCACACACAGGCAATCAATCCTTCACAGATGCAAAGTAGCAGCAATCTTTTGCTTCTTTGGCTTATAGTCTTTTCTGAGAACCAAACCCCAAAGATGCATAATGGAAGGACAAAGTAGACACATGTCTATTATTAAGACATTTGCTTTATATCTGAGCTCTGCCCTCATATTTTCCTAAGCTCTGCTCACGAGAACAATTTACCAAACTGCACAGACACAGGATTCCTACTAACAAATTCTCTGATAAGCATGTTTATATATTTTAAAATTTGGACAAGTCAGAAGAGGGTCTTGTTTATGCAGAATAGGCATTTTGAAGTACAGAGAATAGGTTTAAATTCAAAATGAAATAGAAAGTTATTTTTTCATGAGACATACATTTCATTCAAATAGTGTATGATAGGCACAAGAATGAAAATGGTAACTTCCTGACAAAGGACAATAAAAACCCAAAGTCCAACAGCAAAGCCAATAGCTGAATGTATTTACCAGGCTCTGTGAAGAAATTCATCCAGCTCTTCTTTAAGGGAAGAATGTCAGTGCTTGGCACAGAAGGGTGCTTGCCTTCTCTGCACCATGATACATAGTATGACTAGAAGTCTGGACAGATAAAATGAGGCCTTGCCTCTGTTCACAGCTGATTCAAGCCAATACTGTGTTCATTAGCTTCATCTAGTAGAGATTCTTATGCAGTGGTTAGCTCAACATCCAGACAATCATCAACTTCAGCTGATCAGAACTATTGTTTTGAAATACAACATTGATTATGATGCTACTTAGGACCACACAATTAAAACTGAGTAATTTTCCTTATGTAGCACACAAAAAGCTATGTCATTTGGGTTCTCATTATTTTCTGGTAAAATAATCCCAGACTGGATGAGAGTGTGCTTCCTTTGCTTTTCAGGCCAGGATTTCCCACAGTGCTCTTACTGAAGTTCCCTTTAGTTCACCAGAGGCAGACTTCCATACAGGCTCCTAGGCTTCTTCCTTTCAGTCACTGTTGCATGCTCAGGAGCTGGTCCTCAGAAATGACACTTTGTGCTATCTGGAGATAAATGGAAACAAATATGTGATTGAAATATATATGATGGCTGCAATATGTTTACACATTATCTCTTTCATAGTTTTAAGAACATACATTACTGCAATTGACATGACTGTAAAATGAAGAATGAGAACTGTTTGATCAGTTGTATGAGAACACCTAACAGAAAAACTACTTCATGGTGAAAGCGACTGGAGACCTGAAGTTTTGAGTTTAACAATGTAGGCAGTTGTTTATTTGGGAGTTGTAGAATGACATCTGGCTTTTTCTTCTTGACTGACAATCAGAATGGAGAAAAAGTATCCAGAAGATTGGAGGTATAGTAAACATTATCACAACTCAGAATTTGTGATATTTATATTACATGAAGAGTGAGATTATAACACCATACCATAAACATTAATAATTAGAAAAATAAGTGTGTTGATATAAAAGATGTGACTCATTGGTAGAGTATTCAGCTTGATTTCATTAGGCTGGTGTTAGATCTCCAGTACTGTAGGCATAAGTTAATTAATACAATGGATAAAAATAAACTGCATCTACATAGACCCAATACAAGGAAATTTTTTTTGTTCAGGGTCTTTAACAATTAGATGATAACAGGAATTTGCAATGCTGGCCTTTGTAGGTGTGAATAAATTTCAAGCATTTACTGGGAGTGTGGGGGTAAGGCTTACACAACATTATTTTTTCTCCTCAATAATATAGTCATCCTACCCTGGATGTTCCATTTTGAGCAAGAATCTGTTTGACTTTCTAGTTCATCACTGCCTCTGGTGACTTTCATATTCTGGTGCATTTTTATTTCTATTTTTGACACTGAAAATACTCTTCATGGCATGGCTGCTCCAAACTAATAAGATATTTGCCATGTTGAAAGTTCTTGAAAGTGAAGCTGTCTTTAATACATGAGCTGTATTGGCTAAAATCAATCTTATAGCACATGAAAGTCATTCTTCTATTGGTCCCTTGCTGACTTTCAGCACACCACAGCTCCCAGCTCTTGCACTTTCAAACACAGAACACATTCTCAAGTGCCAGTAAATGCAAGAAGATGAAACTGGGATACCTGAATAAGAGGAAACTCATTTGAATGATTACAACACAATATTCTGAGAATTCAGTGAGCACATAGTCTGTCAGCTAATTGCTTCATTGGATTTAGAGCAAAACATCCCAAGAGGGGAGTGTTGGATATGTTTTCAAATGAACAATGGGTATCACAAGCAAATCCATGCAATGGCTAGCACAGAGGTTAAAGACAATGGCTATAGATCTAAAATGTCAGCAAACAAATTCTGCCTGTTAGCTTCTAGCTGTATGGTCACCGATGTTTAGTTTCATGAGGATAATGCCTGCACCTGCCACATATCCTTTTCATGAAACAAAGGCATTTTGTGTACCTGTGTGTAAAATATCCAATATAGAATAAAATATGCCATATAATATTTGATTAGACTGATTGTTTATTATCAAATATTAAATCTTTAAAAAATGAGAAAGAATATATAATATTTGTAAGAGGTGGAACAAGGCAAAAGGGACATTACCATTATAATCAGAAGAATACTGGTACTCAGGGACAAATTTCCTACAGGAACCAGAGCAAACATCCAGAAATCCCTTTAGGATGCCACTGATGAACTGTTGTGTACAGCAGCCTCCATCAGAGGAGTTTCTGCCTCCTTCTGACTATGAGCTGCCCCAAGCACAAACCTCCTGTGTTTAGCCAAGCAGGGGACAAGAAGCGTGAATAGCCAATGGAGTACTGTGAATACTGTTAAAATAAACACAAGAGAGCATCCAAAGAATTTCAGAAACACCATGGGACACAGAGTCAGGGACCTTACAGCAACTCATAGATATTTACCAAAGGTTGATGCTAGAAATGTTTGGATCCAGATTCTTCTATAAATTATATGCACTCAGAGTGATAAACCCTTATAGCAGTGGGGTGCCCAAAGATTAATATCACAGATTTTTTAAAAAAATATCTTTTATTGTTGCACTTGATGGTCACTAACTTTTACATTTTATTTTACTCTTGTTCTCTGAGATATTGATAATTATTACCAGAATTAGGTACAATGATGAAAATGGTTTAAAGATTGTTAAATATATTCTCAAAGTGAACACAGAACTATTCCTGGTCTCCCATTCTCCTCTGAAAATGTGCACCATTTCCATCAAGAAGTGGCAACTACTCTTTCCCACCACACTTTGGAAGCTAGACTGGTCTATGTGGCTGCCTTGATAAGTAGAAGAAGACAAATACAGCACTGTGTAAACATATAATAATTAGAAATGACTTCTCTCTAGCTCTGCCTCTGCATGTGTCTGCAGAACCCCTACTGTGTTATAGGGAAATCTGAAACACCTAAAAAAGACACACAGAGATATGATAGTCAACAGCTGCAATTTAAGTCTTGGTTGATAATCACTGTCAAGTGCCAGGCTTGTGTGAGGAAACCTGTAGGTGATCCCAGTTATACCAAGTGTAACCATCGCTGAAAGGTCTAGCTCCAGTTACAGCTTCATGAAAAAGAACATTGAGAGCACTTAGTTTTGAGATTCTTTACTATGATGCATAGAAATGGAACAGAAGTCAAGCATTTGACTGTCTGGAAATCTGCAACTAAATCAATTTATAGTAGGGAACGTATTGGTCTTCTAATACATATCAACTTTAAGCTTAACAATGTTTCTACTTAGTCCCTTTAGAAATTAATATATGTGCCACTTATTGATACTTAACATAGATGTGATATATGGAAATGGCTTACTTTACTGGTAGGCATCTATTTTCTATTTCTTCAATTATATAATTTTATTTCTCCCTACCTTATAAGATGGTATGTGGATCAATTTATAACAGATCTTCCCCTTTGCTTCCCCTTACAGTTCTTTGCTATAGACATGTATAGCCTATCCATACATCACCTAATTTACATGTTTATTGTCTGCTAAGTATCTCATCATAGTGTAAGGTTCATAAGAATTGGAGTTTTGGGATATTCCTTGATGTAATTTTGTAAACCAGCATAGTGGTTGGTAAATACTAGTCACTCAATATAATTACAATAAATAAATTATTAGACTTTTCTTTGTCATAAGGTCAATCTCAAACTCATGGCCTCTTTTTTTCACTAATTGTTACATACCTAAATATGTGAGTACTAACTGTCTAGTCTGTATCATTTTCTTGTAGGTATGTTTTTAGGGATGACCATTTTGTACAAGATGTTATGTACTTTCCCACTCAGCATTTCTTAGTTCTTAGTTGAGACTCCTGTCCTCTGCCTACCCACTCCAGCATGTTTATTATAGTGTGTAACTCATGTTTAGGAAGTCATAAACAAGAGTTTATGACAATTAGATAGCTGTTGATTACCACAAAGTATGCTATACCTCTACTGAATCCTTAGAGTTATAGTGTCATGATGGTCATGTGGTTCACAGTTATCATAGCTGGATAGGACTGTCAATTGCTTGCCTTCATAGATGCTTGCATGTCACTTCCTGGTACATGAATAGTAGACCTTAGGAGGAGACTTTTTGGTCAGTTCCAAGTAAGAGGCCTCTGAGCTCTATGTCTGAAGTGCAATGGGGACTTATCTTTCTTCTCCTGGGGACAACCAAGAGCAATACCAATAATCTGTAATGTTTTGGAAATCTCTTGGATAATCCTGACCAACAATTCCAGAAAGTACTTCTCAGACCTTGCTTGCTGTTGGGGTTCTGGTTAGAGGCTTTTAGATTTTGGAGGGAGCATTGTCAGCCCATATAGAAAAGTTTTATTCAAACATATACATCTATGTTTATGGATCAATTCACTTGTATTGTAGATATTTTTAGGAAAAGAGTTAATATTCTGGTTCCTGATGACTTTTACAGAGATCCATACAGTTAATTTGCTTTCCTCCACTCTTCATCTGTATTTTCTTCCCTGTTCCCTCCTTTACTAGATCTCCTGTCCCATTTTCTAAAAATGATTTTAAAGTGTTTACTGGCTATTTGCATTTCTTCTTTTGATAATTTCCTGTTTAGATCCATAGCTCACTTTTTAAACTGTGTTGCTGTCTACATGTTCAGTTTACTTCTCTATATACTATAAATATTAATCTGTGTTACTACACCTAGCAACTATTTTCTCCTGCCCTGTTAGTTGCCATGTAAGTCAGCTGACATTTCTTTTTCTCTATAGAGACTTTAGTTTCATAAGATCTCATTTATCAATTGCTCTTTCTGTCTCAGAAAGCCTTGGCCGATGTCTTTAAGATGAAATATGATTTCCCTTTTTTCCTAGCAAGTTTTGAGGTATCATATCTTATATGGAGGTCTTTGATTCACCTTTATTCAATTTTTGCCTAAGGCAAGAGATAGGATCTAGTCTTCTGTTTCTGAATGTATAATCCATGTTTGCCAATGCCATTTGTTGATGTTCTTTTCGCTACTATATATTTTGACATCTTTACCACGATCGTTTAATTGCAGTTTTGTGGAATTACTTATGAGTCTTCTTTTCTATTCCATTGATTTATATGTCTGTTTTTTTTTTTTTTAATGTGTGTGTGTGTGCCAGTACCTAGCTGTTTTTATTACTCTGGCTCTGAAGTATAATTAAAATCAGGTGTGGTATTACCTCCTACTGTACTGCTATTATTCCTGGTTGTTTTATTTGTCCTTGACCTTTGGTGGTTCTACACAACAGTTTTAGGATTTTTAAAATGTCTTCGAGGAAAGGTCTTGGTACGTTGACTGTGGTTGCATTAAACATGTAGATTGTTTTTGGTATGGCATTTGTTTTCATAATATTAATTCTTCTTGTCATTTCAGTTTCTGGATCCGTACCTGTTAACATGTTGAGCTAGAGGAAATCTTAAAATGCAGACAGGGAGTTGTAGTCCTGGGACCCCTTACCTCTGAGAGTTTAAAGCCAGGAAGAAGACAGAAATTTTGGCTGAATTTTCTAGTTCTGTTCATTCCAAGACGAGGAAAGTTTGCACTGAGTTCTCAGGGTCTAGACATCTCCTCACCAGTTGACACTGCAAGCCAGGAGGTAGGGGAAAAGCAGATGTACTAGATCTGACATGGTAGTTCTCAAGCATTCTTTACCTGAAGTCCACAATCAAAATATAATTTAATAACTATTTTAATTATAAAATAAAAATAATTTGATGATTGATCATTATTCAGAACACTGCTGAGAAGGAGTGGCTACTTAGTTCACAAAGTTCAACACAAAATTTAAAATGCAAGTTTATATTAAAGTGTCACTTAAGGCAATGACAATGAACTTTAAAATAAGCAAAAAGTCCTTCAACCGGAGGTTCTGTGCAAACATGGAGGACTCTGTTTCTGTTTGTAACTCATTTAATCTGCTCTATAATTTTATTTGACATTTACCAAAGAAAGCACTCAGCAAGAGAAGTAAATACAAATGTGATCACAAAGTTTATTTTCATCTACAACATATTATTGGGACTTACATTATAATTTTAAAAGCAGTGTGTTCTCCAAAGAGTAAGATATTATAAGAACAAAAATACTCATATCTGCCTGTGGAAGTATATATTTGTTGGTAAATGTTAATAAATAAATGTAATATTTTAAGTCAGGGATAAGAAAAAAGTTTGTCCAGCCCATATTCATAGCTATAAATTAGAAAAATTCTAGTTAAAATGTGTGGCTACATTTCATAGATAATACAGAAGCTTATTCCTCTGCAGGAGCTTCCTCTAAGAACAAAAACAATACTTGTTTTTCCTTATATGCAAACAAGCCTAGAATACATTTTTCACTAACAAAGGAAGAATATTTTGGAGATAGAAACATGTAAGACAAGATTTATATCCATAAGAAGTCATTCTGTAAGACAGTATTTCATGACAAGCAGAGTTCCTTAATTAATCATGGGCACTTTACTTTTTAATTGGATTCAATTAATTGTATGAAATAGACAGGAAATAAGTTGTATTCTGAGTTCTTACATTTGTTTTCATTCTAATTAGTGAATTTTGTGGTTAGTCCTCCCATAAATAATTTAGCTCCTACCACTCAAGACTTATGTTTCTTCTTTTTAACAATATTAAGTTCTAGCTAGTTGAGTTCTGAAAGCTCACTCAACTCTTATTAGATGCTGAATGCTTACTACAGTGCACTACCTGCACATTACAAAGTGAGATGCTTCAGGATATACATTGTAAAACACAGTTCCGCACCAACAGTTACTTGTCGTTATAGGAAAGCAAAAAGTCAGATGATAATCATAACACAATACCACTACCAATGTTCTAAATCTCTAATTCTAAAATCCACAAAAACTTTGTACCAACAAACCACAAAATCTCTCCAGGTTTAAATATGTAATAAAATTAACGAATTGAAATACATACCACAAGATAATCCCCTTAAGAACTAGAGGCACATGCTAAGAACTTGAACAGATGATTTACACTAGTATATAATGAGAGTCTGGGTCTTCTGTCACCATGACACCCAAATAATGCCCAGAGTCAAACTTATCTTCCAAGCCAGCATTCTTGCTATCTGGACTTACTGATTGATACCCAGAGTAGACACAATGTCAGATCACACTCATCTTCCTCTGTGACTATTGCAGTTAACATGAGACAGAATTCTATCTTCCTTAATTCACATGCTTCTTATCATTTGTCTGGCTGTCTTTACAACATTGTATCAGCTTTCACCTCACATATTGGGTGCAGCAGATTGAATCAAAGTTATAGTACTATCATTTATTTTTTAATAAACATTGAAAATCAGAATGATTAAAAAGAAAGAGATTTAAATGAAGGCATGAAATACAGCCGACCCAGTTGAAACTGAGTTAGTATGGCTTTAACGTGATTTAAAAAGGTCTCTGGCATAGTGTTGTACCCAATTTCCTGGAGAGTCTAAAATGAGGCTTTAAATAATGTGTCCAAAGAGAGGCTATGAGTTGATGGCTGACCTTGTAAGACTTGTGAGCAGAAAGATAAGAATAGATGATGGCAAGTAATATCTTAACTTCAAAATAATCCAGGATACTTTTAATAATAAAAATGGGCAGCAAAGGGTTACCAAATGATCAATTTTACCACTGAATAGAAGAAAGAAATTGAAGAGGATATCAGAAAATGGAAAGACCTCCCATGCTCCTGGATAGATAGGATCAACATAGTAAAAATGGCAATATTACCAAAAGCAATCTACAGATTCAATGCAATTCTCATCAAAATCCCAACACAATTTTTACAGATCTTGAAAAAACAATATTCAACTTCATTTGGAATAACAGGAAAGTCAGGATTGCCAAAACAATCTTGCTCAACAAAAGAACCTCAAGAGACATCACCATCCCTGACTTCAAGTTATACTATAGAGCTACAGTAATAAAAGCAGCCTGGTACTGGCATAAAAACAGACTTTTAATCAATGGAATCAAATTTAAGACTCAGAAATTAACCCACACACCTATGAGTACCTGATTTTTGACAAAGAGGTAAAAAATATTCAATGGAAAGAAGATAGTATGTTCAACAAATTGTGTTAGCAAACCTGGATGGCAGTATGTAGAAAATTGCATATAGATCCAAGCCTATCACCCTGCACAAAACTCAAATCCAAGTGGAGAAAAGATTTCAACATAAACCCAGCCACAGGAACTTGATAGAAAAGAAAGTGGGAAATGCTCTCCAACACATTGGCACAGGTGACTACTTTCTTTTTTTTTTTTTTTTTTTTTGTAGTTAACCTACTATTAGATTTATTTTTTTCCTTCTTTATTTTGTGTTTATCAAGAAAAAAAACAGTAAAAAGAATTTAAAATGCGGAAGAGTTAACAATAACTATTCAGAGGATAAGAATCATAAGCATGGTTTATCAAGGGTGGAAATACAAATAAGATTGCTACACATATATTTTCTTTGTGTTCATCTTTCCCTCTGAATTTTTTTTTCCATCCCTGTATATCCTTATTCAAGGTCTCTTCCCCCTCCCAACACATCTGACTACTTTCTAAATATAGCACCAGTAGCACAGACACTAAGAACAATAATCAATAGGTGGGACCTCCTGAAACTGAGAAGTTTCTGTAAGACAAAGGACACAGTTTCTAAGACAAAATGACACTCTATAGAATGGGAAAAGATTTTCATCAACTCTACAAGTGACAGAGGACTGATCCCTAAAATATATAGGGAACTCAAGAAACAGGAGCCCCAAACCCTGAATAACCCAATCAAAAAACAAGGTTCAGAACTAAAAAAGGAATTCTCAGCAGAAGAATTAGAAATGGCAGAAAGACACTTTAAAAAATGCTCAACATCTTTAGCCATCAGAGAAATGCATATCAAAACAACTTTGACATACCACCTTACACCTGTCAGAATGGCTAAGATCAAAAACACACATGGCAGCTTATGCTGGAGAGGTTGCTGAGCCAGGGGAACACTCCTCCATTGTTGGTGAGAGTGTAAACTTGTTTAGCCACTCTGGAATGCAGTATGGAGGTTTCTCAGAAAACTGAGAATCATGCTCCCCAAGGATCCAACAGTACCACTATTGGGCACCCTATAGACACACATTCACACCCCAAAAGCATTAGCTTAACTATGTTCATAATAGCAAAAACCTAAAAACAACCTAGATACCCCTCAGCTGAGGAATGGATTAACAAACTGTGTTACATCTAAACAATAGAGTACCACTCAGCAGTAAGAAAAAATGATATCCTAAAATTTGCTGGCAAATAGATGGATTTGGATAATATCCTCCTGCGCGAGATATCACAAACCCCAAAGGATAAGCAGGCAATGGACTCACTCATTAGTGGATTTTAAGCAAACACTTTCTCTTTTTTCATTGAAAGATGGTGGGTGAATAAAGTGATTTAAAACACACACATACATACAACAAAACAAAACAAAACTTCTGGTTTGACTGTAGAACGGTTGCTTAGCAGAAATTTGTGGTGGCCATAGTGCATCTGTGGGCATTAGCTATGTCCTACTGTGCTTTCTTTATCTGTAGCAGAGCCTAACCTGGCTTGAGAAGCTTTAGATTTTATTTTTTTATATATTATGTATTTTAGAGAAAAGAGTTGTTTTATTACTGTATAGGTTTTTTAATAATCTATTCTGAATGTTTTGCTTTTTTATATAATGTTTGATATTGATTTTCAAAAAACAATAAAAAATTTAAAAAAGAACATAAAAAAAGATTTTTTAAAAAAAGAAAGAAATCACAGAAGAAAAATCAGCATAGTAAGGAGCTCACAACCATGGTTACAGTAGCACTGTAGACAGTAGTTAATTTAAAGAACCAACCTAAGTGACAGTCAAGAGATACGGGGGTAAAAAAGTAGAGTTTTCAGCCACAAAAATACATGAAATTATATTATTTGCAGGAAAATGGAATTTACTGGAAATCATCACATAAGTGAAATAACCAGATAGATAAACATATATCAAAAAATATGGAATTTGGAGAGGTAAAAAAAAGACATGTGTATTGAAAAGGTTCTTTGCCTGCCTAGCAAGTCCCATAGCCATTTAGTCCCAAATAATCACACAAAGACTTATATGTTTGGCCTATGGCTCAGGGTTATTACTTGCTAACTCTTACTAATCGATGAGTCTTATTTGTGTTTAGCCATGTGACTTGGTACCTTTTCTCATTGCAGCCTTTTGGTCTTGCTTCCTGTGCAGCTGGCTGGCATCTCTCTGATTTTCCTCTTCCCAGAATTCTCCTTGTCTGCTTGTCCTACCTATCCTTCCTGTCTGCCTCGCTTCTGGCCAATTAGCATTTTATTAAACAAATATTTACAGTGCACAAGGGCATAGTCCCACTGCAGACATGTGAGAAAAAACAATACTATAATGGAAGGGATAATGGAAAGGGAGATAGAACATTAGGGTGGAAAAGAGAAGAGTGGACATGATAAAAATGTATTAGATACAGATATAAAATGTTGTAATGGAACTTGTTACTTTGTAAAATGAAATACACTAACAAGCATGTGGACTTGACTTAAGGTTTAAAATAGTACTCATATAGTAATCAACTTATGAAATATTATAAATCTGATGCCATAGATTTGAATACCAAACATAAAAAAGACCTTGGGGAGGCAATTTTCTAACAGGTGGCTTGTAGTGAGGGAAGAAGGATCAGGAAGGGAGAGAAACTGAACTGTAAGAACTGAGCTGTTTGTTTGCTATACATCTGCTGACAGTATATTGGGTTTTTTGTAGTATATACAATTTCTGCCTTTTAGTCTAAAACTAAAGAGAAATATGTTCACTTCTTGATTATCTAATTGTCTTCTGAATATAATAAAAACTGAAATGATAAATTCTAAAATTAATTTCTATAGGGTTACATAAAAAGTAGACTCTCTATTGGAATAGAATTTTTAGTTGTCAGAGTTCTTCCTCATGTAAACAAGTGACTAGTCAAGAGGCCTTAAGCAGCAGATGAAATCCAGCTGTATATTACTGCAATTAGACACGTGTCTGTATTGGAGACTAACTTTCTCCATGCAATAAATACAAACCAGGCCAACTGTTTTGTCTTTTAAATTTTTAATTAAAATATATCATTTCTTCCTTCTCTTTCCTCCCTGCAACACTTCCCATGTCCTGACCCTCCAAACCCTCCTATGTTCAACTCCTCTCAGATTTCCTCTCTGATTCATGGTATTTTTTCTTGAATTACATTATTAATACCCATTTAGTGCTGCTTGTTGAATATATAAATTCAGGGCTGAACACTTGGTATTGGATGATCAACCGGGGCTAATTTCCATAGGAAAGACAAATTTTTTCTCTCTCTCTCAATAATCATTAATTGCCTGTAATTTTTTTATTTATGTATAGGGCTCTATAAGATTTCTCCCTTTCATGTTGTCATGTCTATTTGTGGTGTTATTGTTTAGGTAGCCATATTGTTGAAGTATCATGGGTATATCTTCTTTGTCATTTATTGCATGAATTATAGTTAGCATATATGAAGCCTAGGATCTAGATATTGGGGAAAAGCTGCAATATCAGAGAGATAGAGAAACAAACCACAGCCACCCAGCCAACTCCTCAGGCCTGTCTCTAGGAATCCTCCAACCAAAAGTGTCTGAGTCTTCAGTGGAAAAGGGAAGGAAGGTCTCCGTGAAAGCTGAAATCCCCCCTTCTCTTGCTTCACCCCGCTCTCTTAACTTCCTCTTTCCACATTCCTAAAGCTAGGATTAAAGGTGTGGATCATACCTCCCTGAACTGGCTTGGTTCTGTGGTTAACTCCGATATTCTAGGTTACTTTTATTAACTATATATCACCAAAGGTTTTGTGGTTCATAGGTCCCACAGCAGGGTAGGACTATTGATTGCTTCTCTCCCTTAACAAACTTCATACCACATTCTGGTTCTATTAAAGTATATTCAGACATTTTCTGTCCTACCTGGCCAGTCCCACAGGCGTTTAGTTCCAAATAATAACACAAAGGCTTATATTAATTATAAACTGTTTGGCTTATGGCATTTGAATATTAATTGCTAACTCTTAAACTAACCCATGATTATTATCCATGTTTAGCAAAGTGGTTTGGTACCTTCTTACTCAGTGTAGCATTCTTATCCTACTTCCTCTGTATCTCTCTTCTGCTATGCTCTTCCTCTTCCCAGAATCCTCCTCATCTGGTTGCCCTGGCTATATTTTCTGTCTTTCTAGTTTCTGGCCAATCAGCATTTTATTAAGTCAATATTTACAATGACAAATATTTACATTGTACAAAGCATAGTCTCATAGCATGAAAATCAAACCTCAGGCAAGAATATTTCAAATCATATCTAACTTGAATCTTCTGAGTCCTTTGCCCAAATAGTGTGATTTCTTCACTAATACGGCTTTAACTTTAACCTCTGAGAAGCAGCCAAAGACAAGTCAATACCCAATATTATTTAGGGAGTCTCTTAGACTCTTATGGCCAATAGTTTGAAAGGAGTTTCTTATGCCTGGCACTAGAGTATTTGTGTGTGTGTGTGTGTGTGTGTGTGTGTGTGTGTGTGTGTGTATAATTATTTTATACGTTATTATAAAATAATATGATTCAGGGGCTGGAGAGATGGCTCAGCAGTTAAGAGCACCGTCGGCTCTTTTAGAGGACCCGGGTTCGATTCCCAGCACCCACATGGCAGCTAACGGCTGTCTGTAGTTCCAGTTCCAGGCAAATACCAAGGCAAATAAATAAACAAATAAAGTTTTAAAAAAAGAAATAAAATAATATGATTCAATTTGTTATCTTAAGATGAACCAGACTATCAAAGTCATATACAAAGGCAGTTCAAAATGATAGTGCTACAATTAGAAGTGGCCTTTGAAATGTTAAAATCATTTAGGTAAATAGGACAATATATATTAGAAATTGATACCATATTCATTATCAGTATAAGCGTAATCTGAACATATTAAGAATTTTGTTAAAGATTAAGACTTCAGGTATACACTGATATATTTTAATGTAAGTAGCTCAACCTATGTTGATCAATAATTTTTTTTCTAAAATAATTGCACTGGGCTATATATAGCTTAATTTGCAAAGTACTTGCCCCATAAGCATTAGGATCTGTGTTTGGATTCCCAGAACTTATGTAAAAACTTAAGTATAGTGGTATATAATTATAATCCCAATGATCCAGAAATAGAAACAGTCAGCATAGGAGGACTTACTGGCTCAGTCAGTATGGCCTACGTAAGAAGCCTTGTATCAGAAAAAATCATGAAAGGTGTAAATCTCCTGAAAAATGACACCGACGTTATCCTCTGGCTGTTACATGCAATTGCACATACATAGTCATAGTCACGAATGCATAGGAACATGAAAACACACACACACCAAACATACACCTCTCTGAGAGAGGGAAGGTGGGAGAGAGGGGAGGAGAGAGGGATTGATAATTATATACTATGGGAATTCTCTTTCCATTAAACTCAGACTAGAATCATACTGGAAAAGAAGGAGTATTATCTAATTTTAAATATAAGGATATAGAATCTTAAATATTTTGGGACAAAGTAGTAGTCAAAGGTGTTTAACCTGATTGGGGCATATATCTCCTAAGAATATGATGATAGAGATAACTGAGGGAGGAAAGGAACTGATGGGTATTAATTAGATAAACAAGTACTGCTTTTACATATTTGTGGGGTATCTCACTTCAAATGGACCATCCCAATGGGAACAAATAGAAATTTGTTTTGCTTTTGTTTTCAGACAGATTATCATCATTTTACCCATGCTAATCTCAGACTCCTGGGTTCAAGGTTTTTTCTCACCTCAGTTTCCAGAGTTTTGGAACTTAGGTGCCATTGTGCTTGCACATAAAAATATGCATAAAAGGTTCTTATTATAATTATCTGAAGGCACTATAGACATTTGAAAGCCCTGAAGATTTATGACACCATTTCCCCAGAAACATGTTCAGAGAAGTCAGTGCAAATATGACTCTGTTCTTCCATGAAACCAAGAGCTACTTCAAAGATCTTGGCAGTCTCAAGATACAGAGAAAAAGAATGAAGATCAAGTTCTGCTAAGAAGGAGAAGTCCTGAAAAGTATGCCAGATGTTCAGTTGGGTCTCCCAAAAGGCATAACCCAAGGGATAAATAAAACTGATTAACTTCCATGAAGGCCAACACCCTAGGACAAACTCTGCAGTTCTTTCTTTTTCCTTGTTTCAGCAACACTAGACTATAGCTCACTATGTGAAAGATAGATGGACCGTTAAATCATTTGGTGATTCCATATATATGCTTATTACATCAAAAGGATGGGACTATGTTAAGCTATGTTTGGTAGAGTTAAAATTTTCAGTAAATGTCAAAGGAAGAAAGGAAGTATTTACATCATAGCTTTCTGTCATTCATAGCAGGGCTGCAGATGACTTTAAATGTCTTCAATTTGATTACAGACACAGAAAAGTAAGGATTTCTGTCTTCTGGAGTCTACATATATCAGAAAAAGATTGTTGCCCTTAACAAATAATAATTCAGAGCATTCAACTAGTTTGAATTTCAGATCAACAACAGATCACAACACAGAACTTAAAATTAGGAAAACATTCCCTGGGAAATACTTTCCTCATTACATACCTTTTATCAAGTTTTACCTTATAAATAGTAGGATGGGGTTAGAAACAATAAAATAAAAATTTTAAAATAGTAACTGCTCACATTTATTAAGCACTTTTTATGTACAAAGGCCCAACAGCAATGTCAACTTTTTCATATTCATAATGTAAATGGATACCTTCATGAGGCTGGAGAGATGGCTCAGGAGTAAAGACTGTATAATGCTCTTGCAGAAGAATCAGCTTTGTGTTGCGTGGCTTATAATCGTCTGTAACTTCAGCTCCAGGAATATTGTTGTTCTGGCCTCCACAAGCACCCACACTCAAATGCCTGCCCCCACTCTTATATATAATTAAAATAAAATATATCTTTTAAAAATAAAACAAAAATGATTTTTCTTGTGATGTTTTAATGGAAATGTTTTTTTTTTTTTATAAGTTCAGATGCTTGAACACTTGGTTCCCAGATAGTAACACTGTTTGGGTCAGTTTAGGTGTGTGTGACCTTCCTGGAGAAAGTATGTTGCTGTGGACAGGCTTTGAGGTTTCAAAAGCCGTATGTCATTCTTCCTTTGTTCTCTGTTTCTTGATTTCATTTCACAGGTAAGTGTAGCCTTTAGCTTTCAGTTTCCAGCTTCAGTTACAATGTCGAGCACTATGCTATCTTTGCCATTATGGACCCTAAGCCTCAGGATCCATATCGCAAATAAGCCCTTTCTTTTATGCTGTGGTCAGGAAGATTATCACAGCAGTAGAAAAGTAGCTAAAACATTTCTCAAACTTTTGACATCCTATTACTGTCCAGATAATAAAGCAAACACAGAGATTAATATTTTACAAGAGAAAAAAAATTTACTACCTAGAGTAGCTTTCAAAATTACATCATTTAACAATAGTGATATATTTTTTTTTTGGTTTTTCTTTTTTTCTGAAGAACTATACAATTTTATTTTATTTTATTTTATTTTATTTTATTTTATTTTATTTTATTTTATTTTATTATTATGAACAAAGAAATCACACTTTCTGTCCTTGTATACCTTTATTCAAGGTCCCTTCCTCCTCCCACCACATCAGGTCATTCTCTCTTCTTCACATCTCTCCACTCCCTCTGCCAACACAAGTGGTCCCAAGGAGCCAATATTGCTTAGTTCAGCCTCCACTCCTGGTAGATCCAGTTTTCTTCCCCCAACCTCAAGACTGAGTCAGGTGTTCCTCTAGGGGGAGTGGGATCCAAGGAGTCAGTGCAAGGTGTTTCTGATCCCACGCTGTTCAGTGGTTGTGGTTTGCACCTTAGGCATACTTTGCTTTTTTCTTGTTTGTTTGTTTGTTTGTTTAGAGACCACTTATGAGTGAGTACATCCCCTGCTTATCTTTCTGAGTTTGTGAGACCTCGCTCAGGAGGATATTCTCCAAATCCATCCATTTGCCTGCAAATTTTAAAATATCATTTTTTTCTTACTGCTGAGCAGTACTCTATTGTGTAGATGTACCAAAGCTTGTTAATCCATTCTTCAGTTGAGGGGCATCTAGGTTGTTTCCAGGTTCTTGCTATTACAAATAACACTGCTATAAACATAGTTGAGCTAATGCTTTTGGAGTGTGACTGTGCATCTTTAGGGTATACACCAAGAAGTGGTATTGCTGGATCCTTGGGGAGATTGATTCTCAATTTTCTGAGAAACTGCTATACTGCATTCCAAAGTGGCTGAACAAGCTTACACTCCCACCAACAATGGAGGAGTGTTTCCCTTGCTCCGCATCCTCTCCAACATAGGCTGCCATCTGTGTCTTTTATCTTAGCCAATATAACAGGTGTCAGGTGGTATCTCAAAGATGTTCTGATTTGAATTTTTTCTGAAGGCTAAAGATGAAGAGCACTTTTCCAGGTGCCTTTCAGCCATTCATAATTCTTCTGCTGAGAATTCCCTTTTTAGATCTGAACCCCATTTTTTGATTGGGTTATTCAAGGTTTTGGGCTCTAGATTCTTGAGTTCTTTATATATCTTAGAGATCAATCCTCGATCACTTGTAGGGTTGGTGAAAATCTTCCCATTCTGTAGGCTGTCATTTTGTCCTATTGACAGTGTCTTTGGCTTACAGAAGCTTCTCAGCTTCAGGAGATTCCACTTGTTGATTGTTGATCTTAGTGTCTGTGCCACTGGTATTTAGGAAGTGGTCACCTGTGCCAATTTGTAAAAGTGTATTTCCCACTTTCTTTTCTATCAAGTTCAGAGTGACTGGGTTTATGTTGAGGTCTTTGATCCACTTGGATTTGAGTTTTGTGCAGGGTGACAGGCTTGGATCTATTTGCATTTTTCTGCACACTACCATCCAGCTATGCGAACACCATTTGTTAAATATACTATCTTTTTTCCATTGAATATTTTGGGCCTCTTTTTCAAAGATCAGGTGTTCATAGGTTTTTGGGTTAATGTCTGGATCCTCAGTTCTATTCCATTGATCCACAACTCTGCTTTTATGCCAGTACCAGGCTGTTTTTATTACTGTAGCTCTATAGTATCACTTGAAGTCAGGGATGGTGATGCCCCATGAGTTTCTTTTGTTGAGCAAAATTGTTTTGGAAATCCTGGCTTTCCTGTTTTTCCAAATGAAATTGAGTATTGTTCTTTCAAGGTCCAAAAAATATTGTGTTGGGATTTTGATGGGCAGTGCATTGAATCTGTAGATTGCCTTTGGTAGAATTGCCATTTTTACTATGTTGATCCTACCCATCTAGGAAGACAGGATTTATCTGTATAGACTTGGCTGTCCTGGAACTCACTATATAATATAGGTCAGGCAGGTGTTGACCTCAGAGATCCACCTGCCTTTGCCTCCTTAGTGCTGGAATGTACCTCCACTGCCCCACTGATATAACAAATTTTTGTTAAATCATGTAAAAGCTGTTAAACTTGTCTAGATTTCTTATCATGCACAGCAATATTTGCAATTAGGACAGATTCTGAAGACCTAAAATTGTAAAGGTAGTGCAGAGCATATGATGTAATTGATTGGTAAAGCAATTGCATAGCATGTACAAGGCCTCAAGTTCAACTCTCTACACCATAAAAACCAAACAAAACTTAAAAATATTTAGTTACTGCAAATGAAAGATTATCTTCAGGCCTAAGTCTGAAAATGAGCAAACCAACCACCATTTTGGGAAAAATTATTTGGAGAAATAAAAATTGTACTTTTCATGGCTCTTTTAAAAATTCAAATTCTGATAAATAAATACAAATTTTGATAATTTCTGGAAATGTGTTTGGGATGAATAGTGTGACTAACAACTTGATTAAAAATTCATTTGTCTTTCAGTTCTATGAAATTTTAGCTTTATCTTAATGACTCACTTGGTTGAGATCATTGCTCAAAGCAATAGATTTTGTAGTGAAGACATATCAGGATTTAAGTGAGGTTCAATTCAGTCATGTTATTTCTTTCTTATTAATACTACATCAGATTCTTCTGGGAGCTTGAGAACATGGTCACTAAGTAGGACATAGGTGACACCCATGGACAGACATTTTAATCAGTATTCAAGTTACTTAATTTAGTGAGCAGGGAGAGTGTTCTGAAAAATATCACTCTTTTTTTTCCTTCTTTATTTTGTATTTATCAAAAAAACAGTAAAATGAATTTAAAATGTGGAAAAGTTAACAATAACTATAAAGAGGGTAAGAATCATAAGCATGGCTTATCAAGGGTGGTAATGCAAATAAGATTGCTACACATATATTTACTTTGTGTTCAGCTTTCCCTCTGAATTTTTTTCTTCTTTATTTTGTATTTATCAAAAAAACAGTAAAAAGAATTTAAAAATGCCGAAGAGTTAACAATAACTATACAGAGGATAATAATCATAAGCATGGCTTATCAATGGTGGAAATGCAAATAAGATTACTACACATATATTTTCTTTGTGTTCAGCTTTCCCTCTGAATTTTTTTTTCCAACCCTGTATACCCTTATTCAAGGTCCCTTCCCCCTCCCACCACATCTGGTCATTTTACTTCTCTGCAACTCCCCATTCCTCCCTGGGCAGGGAGCAGACAGTCCTATGGTCCCACTGACCCAATAATGCTTGGATCAGTCTCCACTCCTGGCCAAATCCAGTTTCTTCCCCCCTCCCTCAAGAGTGAGTCTGGTGTTCCTATAGTTGGAGTGGGGTTCGAAGGGTCAGTCTAGGGTGTTTCTGATCCCATGCTGTTCAGTGGCTGTGGTTTGCTGCTTAGGAATGTTTGGCTTTTTTTCTTGTTTATTTGTTTAGAGACCACTAGTGAGTGAGTACATCCCCTGCTTATCTCTCTGAGTTTGTGATACCTCACTCAGAAGGATATTCTCCAAATCCATCCATTTGCCTGCCAATTTTAGGATATCATTTTTTCTTACTGCTGAGTAGTATTCCATTGTGTAGATGTACCACAGTTTGTTAATCCATTCTTCAGTTGAGGGACATCTAGGTTGTTTCCAGTTTCTTGCTATTACAAATAATGCTGCTATGAACATAGTTGAGCTAATACCTTTGGAGTGTCAATGTGCCTCTTTAGGGTATACACCCAGAAGTGGTATTGCTGGGTCCTTGGGGAGATTGATTCTCAATTTTCTGAGAAACCTCCATATTGTATTCCAAAGTGGCTGAACAAGCTTACACTCCCATCAACAATGGAGGAGTGTTCCCCTTGCTCCACAGCCTTTCCAACATAGGCTGTCATCTGTGCCTTTTATCTTAGCCAATCTAACAGGTGTTAGGTAGATCCGAGCCTATCACCCTGCACAAAACTCAAATCCAAGTGGATGAAAGACCTCAACTTAAACCCAACCACTTTGAACTTGATAGAAAAGAAAGTGGGAAATACACTTTTACAAATTGGCACAGGCCACCACTTCCTAAATATAACACCAGTGGCACAGACACTAAGACCAACAATCAATAAGTAGGATCTCCTGAAGCTAGGAAGCTTCTGCAAAGCCAAGGACACTGTCAATAGGACAGAACGACAGCCTACAGAATGGGAAAATATTTTCACCAACCCTACAAGTGATAGAGGACTGATCTGTAAGGTATATAAAGAGCTCAAGAATTTAGAGCCCAAAACCTTGAATAACCCTATCAAAAAATGGGGTACAGATCTAAAAAGGGAATTCTCAGCCAAGGAACTACGAATGACTGAAAGGCACCTGAAAAAGTACTCTTCATCTTTAGCCATCAGAGAAATGCAAATCAAAACAACTTTGAAAAATATTATTCTAACAGAACACCCAAGGACCATCTTTTTTTAAAATAGGGAGGAAAAAAATGTACCTAGTAATATCTTCAGTTTAATTAGAGAAACAGAGAAATGGAGATTTTTGTTTGTTAAAGCCCACATTTAGGAGAAAAGCAAATTTACTAAATCAAAGTGCTAAACTCAGTTAAATTAAATCTTAAATCACCAACAGATAAGATTTATTGCTTAGATGCCTCATGCAGTGAGATACTTGCAAAAAAAAATTCCTTTAAAAGAAATTCAAATACTAAGTATTTAGTGTTTTGTCTGAAAGATTTATGACACAGAAGGCAATTAGGCAACTCTATGAGCTTCAAGGCTGGGTTCACTTTGCCTTGGGTTACTAGGAATTTAACCTTTTTGAAATCAAAATCTTTGAGAGTAAAACATAACTACATTACTTTCCTCCTTCCTTGTTCCTCAACTGTGGGGCTCGCTCCTTTCAAGTCCTCCCATGAATCTTTTCTCTTCTTCCTGCTTAAACTGATAATCTCTTTTTTTATATTATAATATATATGTCTAAAAACAGCTCCTGAAAAAGAAAATAGAATGTGTTCAAATAGTAAATTTGATAGATACTTTTTTTCCTGGGTAAAAATTTTAAAAATACCGCCTAATTTTGGTATTAAACTTTTAGCAAATTGCATTATCTATTAAATAGTTATAAGTTCATAATTAAAGGGAGGTAATCCTAGAAAATATCTGGGATACCTTTTGAACTATTAAGATGAAACTGAGAGAAAATGTACTCTTCTTATCTTTGAAAATGTGGCATATTGGCTAACCATGAGAATTCAGTGCGCTGGGGACTTGAAATAGAAAGTCTACAGGCAAAAAGAAAAAAAAAAGCCAACCAACCAACCAACCAAACAAACAAACAAACACAAACAAACAAACAAAATCCCATCCCAGGCCAGTCCTTACCCAATTGTTGAAATATTCACACACATTGAGGTATGCTTTAAAGTGGTCAAGATAATTGTTTATTAGAAGCAGGTGCCTCTAGGCTATCATTCTTCTCACTGTATTTATATGAGACATTTTCTGGGGAGATGTTAATAGAAATAGAGTAATCTCAGAAAGGGCATCAATAAAAGACCCTCCCCATATGTCTAAATTCCAAGCTAGAAAAAAAAAATGTGGGACTGGAGAGATGGCTCAGCGGTTAAGAGAAAAAAAAAATGTGTTTGTTGGGATTACTTACAAAAACATGGAGGGCACAAAAGCAGTTGCATCACTAAGACTCACCTCAACTGGGATAATGACTAATGAAACCTGCATCCTGGAGTTCTCCATATAACTTTAATGCAGCTTCAAATGTTGGAGGAGAATATGTAAGCTGGGAGAGAAAAAAAGGGTAGAGAAATTTCTAAAAAAGAGAAATAAAGTAATAAAAATATAGTAAGGCATGTAAAAATGAAAAATACTCAAGGAGTCTGGATTATGTCTATTATTGCATTTTATTTTTTTTAACTGTTAATGAGCTAACTGCAGATAGACATCTGACTGTAAAGGATGCTAAGTTAAATGAAAGTATATATTTTAAAGGTATCTTGACTTTGAAATTTGAATCTAAGGATATGTTGCTTTGGAAAAGAGGTTATGCTTTTGTTTCCACAGAAGATGAGAACCTGTGGATTGCTTCCCAGCTAATGTGGTTTAATCAAGGAAGACTCCCTAAAAAATGTCTCTGGTGGGAAAAGCCATGGCAACATCAGCTTCAAGTCTGCCAACTAAGATGATCCATCTTCAGAACCCTCATAGATTGCCAGTGCCCCTCAATCAGCAGGAAGTAGTAATAGAAACCTACACTCAAATTCCCAAAATATTGTTTATAAATGTATGTTTTCATTACAAGTGGTTAATGGCCATATTCATTCTCTTTCTAAGGAAAAAAGGAGGATATGATATAGGAGTGATTTAAAAAGATAGATTATTGAGTTTACTTTAATCCAAAAAACAGCTGTTAATCTCAAAATATTTTACATTTGTATGTATTTTGATTTATTAATATAAATTTAAGGTCAATTTTGTTATACTGTATGTATATTTTGATTTAAGATATTTATGTAACTCATTTAAAATTGTAAGGTATAATTAAGAAATGCAGATTAATAGTCATTGTGATAACCCAATTTATATTAGATACGTTTTTGTAGGTATACAAAAATACATTTCAATTAGATAGGTAATCCTCAAACAGTTCAAAGACCTACAGAAATTGACACTTAAAATATTTTAAGAACTTAGACTTTTCTGGACATTGAGACAGGTCTATTCCTAGCAGCAACAATCTACTTCAAGAGAATGATGAATATTAGAAAAACTCCATGTGGAGTTTATTTTTTTGTGGCAAAAATTAGCCATTAAAAAAACTGTTCTTGCATTGTCTGCCTGACAGTATGCTGTATAAACTGGATATGCATATTCCATAGGAAAGTGGCCTCTGAACTTGGCAAAAAAAAAAAAAAAGTCGATGATTCTTCAGGTTCCTGCTTCACAGAGAAAACTGCCAGATGTCTTTCAGAAAATGTAAATAAGTGAATGACAAACTATGCCAGAATGGCAGAGCAGTTTTTCAAATTTCCTGCTTCACTGAAAGGCATGCCAGAGACTCTAGGCCTATAGGTTGAAGATTGATGCCTCAACATTACAAACAAACTTTGGGTGACTGTCCAGACAACCAGATGTCATTTCTGTCACTTCTAGATTTTGGAAGTTGCTTGCACTTCCTGTTTACTCAGGTAATATTATATTCTTCTGTGGTCTTTGGTGTAATTGAAGATTAGCTAGTTATAAGAATAGTTTTCCATAGTTATTATAAAAGGTATATTAATTATAAAACTTTAGGCTCTTAAAAATTAGGTTGATAATAGAATATTTTCTTTAATTTTGTTAAATAAAAATAGACTAGATATTGAAACTAAATTCTTGCTTGATAAGTGTTTGTTATATGTAATTTTGCTATGTTAAAATTGAAACTTTTTGATTAGACAGAAAAGAGGAAGTGACGTGGAATGTCTTAAGTAAGCTGGAATTATCATTCGTCAATAAAGGGACTGTTTTGGCCTTTGTAAAGGCATCTTAGACAGAGGCAGAAATCCAAATATAGATAAAGGAAAAGGAGGGCGGACACCAGAGAGATGCCATTCTGCTGCCCAAGAAGCAAGATGCAAAGAAATAGGTAAGCCACAGGCCACATGGCAGGACAGATTGGTGGAAATGGGTTGAATAGGAAAAGAATTTTTACCAACCCTACAAGTGACGGAGGATTGAGCTCTAAAATATATAGAGAACTACATATATATATATATATTATATATATATATATATATAGCCCCAAACCCTTAACAATCCAATTAAAAATAGGGTTCAGATCTAAAAAGGGAATTCTCAGCAGAAGAATTATAAATGGCTGAAAGGCACTTGAAAAAGTACCCATCATCTTTAGCCATCAGAGAAATGCAAATCAAAACAACTTTGAGATTCCATCTTACACCTGTCAGATTGGCTAAGAGAAAAGACACAGATGGCAGCCTATGCTGGAGAGGTTGCTGAGCAAGGGGAACACTCTTCCATTGTTGCATTCTGGAATGCAGTATGGCAGTTTCTCAGAAAACTGAGAATCAATCTCCCTAAGGATCCAGCAATATCACTACTAGGCATATACACTAAAGATGCACATTTGCACTCCAAAGGCATTTGCTCAACTATGTTCATAGTACCATTATTCGTAATAGCAAGAACCTGGAAACAACCTAGATGCCTGCCCCTCAAATGAAGAATGAATTAACAAACTGTGGTACATCTACACAATGAAGTACTACTCAGCAATAAGAAAAAAAAATGATATTCTAAAATTTGCAGGCAAATGGATAGATTTGGAGAATATCTTCCTGAGTGAGGTATCACAAACCCAGAAAGATAATCAGGGGATGTACTCACTCATTAGTAGACTTTAAACAAAAGCAAATCATGTCCAAGCTGCAAACCACAACCACGGAACAGCTTGGAAACTGAAGCACCTTGGACTGGCACCTTGGAGCCCATTCCCTCCAGAGGAACACCTGACCTAGTCTTGATGTTGGGATGAGGAAAGCAGATCTGCTTGGAATGGATGCTGAACTAAGCTACCTTGGGACCTTGGGACCTCCTGCCCTTGCTGGGGAGGAGATAAAGAGATGGGGAGAAGAGAGAGTGACTGGGAGCGGTGGAAAGGGTAAGAGAGTTTGAACAAGGGGATACATGGATAAAAAATAAGACTTTATTCATAATAAATTAAAAAAAATTAAAAAAAGGAAAAAATCTTTAAAAAAGAGCTAGCTAGCAATATGACTGAGCTTTAGGCCAAGCAGCATGTAATTAATATAAGTGTCTGAGTCATATTTGGGGTTCTAACCAACACTGAGGCTGCAGGTAGGTCCAAAATGTTGTATTAAGTTTCTGGTGAGGACTTTCAGGCCTAGCACTGTTACTTAGCACCAAATAATCACATAAAAACTTGCTTATATTAATTTTATGCTGATCTGCCTATGGCTCAGGCATATAACTTGCTAACTTTTTACTCTTAAACTAACCCATGATTCTTATCTTTTTCAACCATGCAACTCAGTGCCTTTTCTCAGAGCTATGTTTCAACTTCTTTCCTCAGTCACTGCTGACAGTGTCTCCATGGTGTCTCTTTGGTTTTCCTTTGGCATCTCTGCTTTTCCTGTTCCCAGAGTTTTCTTAGTCTAGTAGCTCTGCCCACACTTCCTGTCTGCCTCTGGCCAATCAGCTTTTTATTAAACCAGTAGCAGGAACAAAGATTCACACACAACAGAACATACTTCCACAGCTTCAGACTGTTAGGCTAGGCCAGAACAGAAACTTCATATTACAATACTCCATCACTATTGAAAAACCAATGAATGCCTTTCGACAATGACAATTACTTTCAACACCTTTTCCAAGGTTATCAGAAGCATTCCTGAAATCTTACTGGGTATAGATGAGTGGATAAACAATTTTGGAGACATGTCAAAGTGGCTTTATAACATTCTTTACATACTAAGACAGTAGAGCCAGAGTGGTGAGCTGAACCGTTAGTCAATACATGGCAGACAGGCCTATCTGTTTTGCAGAGTTCTTCAAGAACTGTTAATTCAAAAGGCCAGACACTAGGATGCTAGGACTGTGTGGTACTAAAGTCATTTGGCCTATTTAAGTGTAGTGGAAATCAGGCATTATCACCTTGACTTAGAGGTATGGCTTTTGACCTTGAGGACTCATGTCTAGAGCCTGGCCAGGTGAATTTTAAGACCAGATACACACTATCTCTCTTCCTGTTTGCTCCTTCACGCTCTTGGAGAAAGGACTTGATCTGATGTCGCCTCCACGCCTCTGAGGGAACCAGTCCTGCTTTCTAGGAATTGTCTATCTATTCAGTGAGTGTTTCATGTAATCCCTTAATAAGTATTAACTTTTTTATATAATCAGTTGCTAGTGATTAATACTAACTCTGTGTGTATGTGTGTGTGTGTGTGTGTGTGCGTGTGTGTGTGTGTGTGCAGAAGTTTGCTATAGAGCAGAGATTTTTCCTGCATAAGATCTAGGCTCAACAGCCCAGAACTATGAATAGAGTAGTTCTATAATTATTTGCCTACCAAGCTACTCAGATGTTCTTCTTTTTCTTTTTTTTATTATTACTATGAACAAAGAAGTCACACTTTCTATCCTTGTATATCTTTATTCAAGGTCCCTTTCCCCTCCCACCACATCAGGTCATTCTTTCTTCTCCACAACTCCCCATCCCCTCCCTGGGCAGGCAGCAGACAGTCCTATGGTTCCACTGAACCAATATTGCTTAGTTCAGTCTCCACTCCTGGCAGATCCAATTTTCTCCCCACTCCCTCAAGAGTGAGTCAGGTGTTCCTCTAGGGAGAGTGGGATCCAAGAAGTCAGTCCAAGATGTTTCTGATCCCAAGCTGTTCAGTGGTTGTGGTTTGCAGCTTGGGCATGCTTTGCTTTTTTCTTGTTTGTTTGTTGGTTTAGAGACCACTAATTGCTACTCAGATGTTCTAGCACATTGAAGTCCCAATTGGCTGAATGGAAGTTGTGCTGCAAATGCATAATCAAGCTTTTTTTTTTTCCTGGTCCTCCATTGTCTTCTTGTTGGGCAGGCCATTCTTCAGGCTGTCTAACACTTTACTTTCCTTGAAGCAGAGTACTTAAATGACACTAATGGCTGACAAAAGGCCTTCAGGTTCACACCAGTGCTCTGAACACCTGCTTGTCATTGTATCCACTCAAGTGGATCTTAGTTACTCTATCAAAGAACACTTATCACATGCCCTCCAGTATCATAAATAGTGCATATTTTATTTAATAACTTATAGTTGAGTGTTCTTATTAATATGTTAGAAATGAAACTATATAGTTGAGGCTCATAACTTAGAAAAATCAGTTTACTCAGCTAAGAGGTAAGAGACATTGTGGCTTTTGGGAGAGATTCCAAGTCTCTGTGTGTGATTGTGCTCTGCATCATTATGAACTGGGACGGGTTTGCAGTGGGCAGAGGGGGACAGATGGGAAGATAGTGCAAGACAGGAGGTACATGGAAAAGCAATTATAAAGAGAAATTGAGAGATTTGGGAACAGTGTGGATTTGAGGAGCAAAAAGAAGTTGGCAGGATTCATCTGAAGTTTTAAGCTGTGTGAATGGAGAATAGTGACAAGTTTGACAGATATAAGAAGGTTCAGTGAGAGATAGAACACATGCAAGAGATCAAATGAGCAATTCAGCGTGGAAGAGGAGGGAGGAGTAGGGTGATCTCAGCATCAAGCATGCCCTACCTGAGCCCTAATCCCCAACAACCAGAAATACCACAGGGCATAGATGACGAAAAGAGAATCAAGTGTTGCAACAGAGGAGATTTGGAAGGAATGAAAGAACATCAGGTTTAGATTTCCCCAGTCTTGAGTTTTTAAGGCTTTTTTTTTTTTTTTTTTTGCAGGAAACCACTTCAATTGTGTTTACTGATGATTGGTGTGAGGGTGGGGTGTGAATTATATTGGCTCACCACTTCCCAGTTCAAATTTTATCATTTGAGCTCAGACACCCACTTTTCTCCCAAGGAGAATGCAAAACAACTTAAACCACAAAGCATCCAAGAAAAATAAACCTTTATTAGTTCTCTTATTCATTAAAAATCAAGGGAGCTTTGCTTTTTTCTTGTCTTATTTATGGTTTGTTTTTATAACATGTTTAATGTAATTTTGGTCATAAAAGAAGCTTGTGACCAATGGCAGCATTTTGTGAATGGATGGTCACAAAGCCAACTGGCTTCTGTAATATAGTTTCTTTTCTGTGATATATGTTTTCATGAAACTACACATAATTAATTCAAATTTTCATGAGGGAGAAGATAGCATTGAATGAACTTCAAAGCTAAATTTAAATCTGAAATTGCTGAGACTCCCTCAGCATCTGGGTTACAGGCCCTTTACCTCCTCATCTGTACTTACTACCAAGCCTATCTTCTGCTGCCTGATCTGCTTTTGCTTTCTCTGCCTGTGATAACTAAGACTTGTTTGTACATTTTTTCTTTTACTTAATTGATACTTTTTAGTATTACAAAAGAATTCTTTTGAAGGAGATTTATGTAAGTTTTTTTAAAAATTGATTATCATACTTATAAATGGTGATGAATAGCTAATGACTGACTGATCTGGCTTTAAAATAGTAACACATAAAAAGGACAAGAATTATTTCCAGTTTTATTTGAGGAGACTTTTAATTGCTGCCTCTGAAATGGTGTTACCATTATCAGTTGGAAAGTTTCTTAGAAATGCAGCTTCTTGAGGGTCACTCTAGGTTCAATGTGTCAGCAACAATGGGGAGAGAGGGGCTAAGCCCATCAATTTTTTTTTTAAAATAAGTCCTATAATATTGACACACATCAAAACTTAGAACCGTTAGAAAACTGAATTTACTAAGCACAGAAGAACAATGGGACAAAGTTAATATATCTTTGGCTCACAAGGGGCTTTCTGGAATTTTCACTAGAAGAAATAGTGTCCTTCAGGTGGTCTGAGGTGGGTACATGAGGGCAAACGTCTCAACATACCTGGGTCTCATTTTTCTAATCTGTAAAACTAATACCTAAAATTATATAGTCACCATGGTTTCTGTTCCACGAATTTCTCTTGTGGCTAATAGCATTTATTTGTAGGAAGAAGAAGAAAGCTGGAGTGATTATCATGAGGGAATGCTAACATATGTACATGACAATGAAGCCAACATCTGTGTCCTATTTAGTTGAATGTCAAGCACACTCTGTACCAAAAACTTAAGAGAACAAAAAAATAAATAAATGCAAGTTACACATCTAAAATCAAGCTAACCTTGTGTGTGTGTTTGTGTGCATAAAGGCGATATAATAAACATTTTAAACTTAGAGGTTATTCGTCTCTGTCATGATTACTCAAATCTTGCCACTGTAATATAAAAGCTGCCATAAGTAATATGTAAAGCAACCCAGTTAACATTCCAAAATCTTTACTTCCAAAACCAGATGGTAGGTTGGATTCAGCACACAGCCATAGCTTGGCAATCTCTGGTTAATAATGTTTCCATGTGTTTTTAAATTAAAACAAGGGAGTTAGATATTTTCTGGTTGATTACTTACTCATGAATCAAATATTTAGCAGCTAGTAATCTAACAGCCCATTAAGTAATTGCAATCTTTAAAGTTCCTATCCACTTTGCTGTGTTAATCTATAAACAATCAGTCTAAACACAATCTTGGACTGATCCATCTCCATGTATGAGTTTCCTCTTTAATGTCCAGAGGAAGACAGTGTTGTGTTTTTATCGACACATCACACACTCTGAGTAGTTTGGGTTAGTCATTTCTATTGTCTCAGCACATACAGGAAGAAAACATTGTTTCCAAAGCTACTGCTAATACAGCAATCATTGTAACTGTACATTAACCATTTCTCTCATATATTCTTGTCCAAAGGCTATCACTTAAGTAAGGATGTAAAAAAATAAAACATTTTATTTAATTCTATTCAGCTCTCAAAATTCAGACCATGACTGTGACTGTGGGTTACTAAAATATATGTGGAGCTTTCTCCACATCAGTGGACAGCAGCTCTGTATCCCCTATTTCAATTTAGCTCTACACTTTTCAAATTAAAGATAACATTGTAACCCAAAAATCCAAGACTCAGCCTCCAATACCACCCAACAATAGTTCACACCCCAGTCACAAGTGTGAGGCTACAACTTCTTGACTAAACATCGAAGTTCCTGGTCACCCTGCTCAGCTATAATAAAGTTACTGGAGTGATTCACAGAAATTAGGAAAATACTTTCACTGTAATGGACATCTCAAGGGCGTGGGCAGATGAAAGAGATGTAAATGGCAAAGAATGTGAAAAGGGCTTCAGAGCTTCCATGTTTTCCCAGAAGTATCATATTCCAGGAACCCCCATTTGTTCAGTTATTGGAACACCCCATCCTCTGAAGTCCTCTCCCCTTTGATTTCTTTTCATTGAAATTCAAAGTATTTGGGGATGATTTATTTGCTCACAGTCAGCTGGTAATCAGCTCAGCCTTGAACACATCTCCCTCCTCAGAGACTTATGGGTTTGGCAGAACATCCCAACCCCTCTATTTATGTCTTGGTCATTCCCAGGACTAGACCTCATTCTACAATTCTAAAGCTATGTGGGATGGCCTGCCACCAGGTAAGTCATTAACAAACAAGTGACTCTCTTAGAACTCAAGATCCTTCCAAGTTTCAGGGACTTTGATATCAGAAGTGGGGTGTAAATGTTGTATATTACCCAACATGTCCTTTTATTTAATTAGAAAAAAGTTCTAATGATTTTTGTTTTGCTTTGGTTTTACTTTTCCCACTGAGGACCCATTTATATGTGTTGCTCCATTGCAACCACATAGTAAAGAAGTCGAATGTTGTCTGGAGTCACCGTGCTTCTTCTTCCAGAATACTCCTGGGAGGTATTGATCAAGTAAGGCTAATATTAATATCCTAGCTTTTTGGCCTGTCCCATGTGAGGCTTGGTGTGTGTGTATGTGTGTGTCACAAGATCATAGTACATCACTGATACTCTACTAAATGATAAGTTTTTGGTAAGCTATCTTTCATAGGCCTCCTTTATTTAAAGTCTTACCTAAGCAGAATAAAGAGTCATTGCATTCTGGCTATAACATGTCATGACATGTAAGCAATTCAAAGTAATTCAATGTGTGTTATGTCTTTCCATAACATAGTATGGTTAATTAGCCTGGATGGAGAAGTATGATGGCCCCAAACAATGTCTTAATTTTTTACCATGTGGTTGCAACCCAGCAACACATACACATACAACTGGCTCTTAAGTGGGAAGAGAAAAGAAAAAAAATCACTAGACTTCTTTCCAATTGCAATAAGAAAACATGTTGGACAATTTTGAAATTTCCCACCCTTCATTCTGGTCCCAAATGAAAGCATATGCCAGAGAAATAGTCTGAACTGACCCTGAACTTTGAGTTACAGTCATAATAATTTTTCTTATGGTGTTAACCTTCCTCTTATATTGTTCTCTGTGCCTACTGAAGATTAGTACTCATCTGAGTTTTGAAGAATAAAATGCATGAAGTGAGCCAAGTCTTGGTTGTTGATGGCCACCACCAACTTAATAAACATTCCATCCTTGTGCACTGAGTGATGAACAGGCACCACCGAGACAATGACCTGTTCTGTTTTGAAATAATTTATAGGTGCTGGCTGCAGAATCCCAGCGCTCTGTGGAGCAGGGGCAGGTAAACTCTGTCCCTGACCACATACACAGCTCCTGCTGAGGGAATCCCCGCCATGCCACGACCTCGAACTGAGCGAACCAACTACAGGGGTCTCTGAAGGGCAGATTCAGACCCCGCCCAGAGGTCAGGAGGGGGCAAGAGGCCTCAGCGCCTGGGAGGGAGAGGTGAGCTCCCATTGCTTCTGGTTCCACATCCAGGACCCAGTGCTGGCTGCAGAATCCCAGCGCTCTCTGGAGCAGGGGCAGGTAAAC
>PVIH01017717.1:0-29462 GCA_004025045.1 Sigmodon hispidus
TGAGTGAGTACATCGTCTGCTTATCTTTCTGAGTTTGTGATACCTCGCTCAGGAGGATATTCTCCAAGTCCATCCATTTGCCTGCAAATTTTAGGATATCATTTTTTCTTTTTTTTTTTTTTCAAAGAAAATAAGAGTTTATTCTGGAGACAATTTTGAGTGAATGTTGCCTGGGAAACACAGAGCTATGTTTTTCTACCCTGCAGTTGCCTAGCCCCAAATAATCTCATAAAAGCTTATATTAATTAAAAAGTGGTTCATGGCTCAGCCTCATTACTTACTAGTTCTTACAACTTAACCCAGCTCTATCAATCTTTTGTATTATCACATGGCTTATGCCTTCACCTGTACTTTTACACCTTGCTTCTTAGGCTACTGAATCAAGTCTTCCTTTCCTTCACCCTCCTCCTATATCTATCCATGGAGTTCCCAACTGTCTTTAAGCTCATTTGCCATAGGCTCAAGCAGTACCTTTATTTTGCAATGGTAATTCACAGCATACGGAAAGACATTCCACATTACCTATTCTCACATATCTAAAGACATTAGCATATCAATGCTATGCTTGTTTTGTTCCAGAAAAAAGTAGTAGTCTCAGTAAATTGACTGATAGGAATGTTCATGTAATCCATTTATAGTATTCTATTTCTCTAGCAGGAAACTTACCAATCCATACTTACTCTTAACAGGCTACTTTGTATAAGTTCTATTATCTAATCTTTATAATGAACTTTATCATCTAATCTTTATAATGAACTTGAATCTAATTTTTGAAAATTAGATTTAGGGTGCTATTAAATGACTTGTCCAGGGATATATAACTGGAAAATCCAAAGCTGATATCCAAACTCAAGTATCTCTGGTTTTCAAGACCATACTTTTGTAATATGCTAGATAGTTTTCAGGACCTAAAATATATTTTAAAAATAAATATTTCTTGTCAAACAAAAAGAAAGTAACTTTTAAAAATTTTTCATTTTGAGTATTCAGAATATAACACATTAGAAATGCCTAATACTTTCTGGTATCAGTTCCATCATGAAACAAATAATAAGTTATATAGCTGCAAGGAGAGGTAAGAAGCCTATAAAGGCACAGGAAACAGTAGACAGAGAACAGTTTTAAAAGAAACAATTAATACAGACAATTATTGGCTACTAGGCAATGAGTTATAAAAGAATAACCTCCCTTTGTCAATTTGTCAGTTTGTTAGTTAAAAAAAGAAGAAGAAGAAGAAGAAGAAGAAGAAGAAGAAGAAGAAGAAGAAGAAGAAGAAGAAGAAGAAAGGGAAACCTCACCAAGCCCAGTAGACTATAATCTGGTTCCCTGCAAAAATGTTAAGACAGATGTCTTCAATCAGGTGAGCAATGAGCAGATGCTGGAGAAGCCCTCTCCCCCGATTCCAGTCTTACACATCAGAATTGATACACATATTAACACAGTCACAAACACGGTGGCAGCATGTGCAGGGTCTGCACAGGTTTAACTCTGAAAGGAACCAAGCACTGACAAAGGAAGTAGACATAAGCTCCTATCCCTAACCAAGAAGCTATGTCCAATTTATATCCACTAAAAATAAAATGTTATCATCAATGGAGTCTCACTGGAGATATTAACCACACTTATTGGTGAAAAGTTATCTTAAGAAAGTTCTTACAATGAACCCTTTTGAACAGGATGAAAAGAAGGCCAGCATGTCTATACCTTTAAAGACCTCCCCTTTTCCTTGCCAAAGCAACGGGCCACCTTGAAAATTAGTGTGAGCCCAGAAAATTATTTGTAACTTGGATATAAACCCAAGGACTCAGGACTATATCTTGGAAATTTCTGGATTCCACTAAAGAGATAATTCTAAAATGGTAACATTTTGGAACTTCTGACTGTCCTCTGCGAACAGAAATGATACAAAGTTAGTGTCAATATAATATCTAGGACAAAGACTAATATGGCCAGGGTACAAATGATCAACAAACTTGCTCAAACTGCATTGCATAAGGTATTGTTTTAGGTAGTTTCCAATACTTACATATGAACTGATAGAGTGCCCTGATTTCTAGTTCTTATTCCAGGGAGCATCTAACCAGATAGTCTGTGGGTTTAACTGGCAGAAGCAGTTTGATGATGCTCCTGTACTTGGTATGTTGCCAGGCATGCATTGAGAGACCACTGGCAGGAATTCAACCCAGAAGTGACCATAGTAACATATCCCTACAGGAAAGGCAGGTTAAGACTCAGTCTTCAAATAATCCTGTCTGATCTTACATGCTTATCTTTCAGACAAAATATGACCTCCTTGTTTTCTATACCAAGTGAGCTATAAAATTATAGACCTGAGTAACAAACTGAAGCAGCTTTATCTTCTACCACCTCACTAAGGAAGAAATATTGACTAGCTTTTGTTGTCTTGTAATTCATTTTACTTTGTTTTCTCTTACTCTTCAGATACCTTTTTCCCTACACTTTTTCTATCATTCTTAATACTTTTTCCAACTCCCTTTTATTAATTATTAATATGTTTACTTTGACTATTTTGAAAATTTGTATCTTATCTCATAAATATTCTAGCTCCATTTTTTTTCTAACATAATTGGGAATGTGCTTATTATTTCCAACCATTTTTAAAAAATGCATTAAAGTGTCTATGTTTTTAAATTATTATAGGTTCTATCTGTTTTTTCATCTGTGCACAGTAATGATGATTTTGGCCTCAAAAGGACTGTCCAATAAGAATTTAAAAATAAAAGTGGAAAAGCTATGTATTCCTACAGATACACAAATTATAATGTAGTAACAATATAAATATGAGAAAGTAAAGAATTATAACACAAGTTTAGAGTTCTTTATTGCTGTATAATAAATTTAAATGGTTGAAAGGTCAGAAAAGGAATTTAGAAGCCTACTTTTAAAAAATGATTGAGAACCTCAAAGAATCTCCTAGCTCCAAATCTTCAAAGGCAGCAACAACTTCTACCCTAATTGTCATCATTGAACCTTTATCCAATAACTGGTACAGGCAGATGCAAAGATCCACAGCTAAGCACTGGGTGGAGATCCTGGATTCCAGTCAAAGAGAGAGAGGGATTATATGAGCAAAGGGGTCAAGATCATGATAGGGAAACCCATAGAGACAGCTGACCCAAGCTACTGGGAGCTCACTGACTCTCGACTGACATCTGGGGATCCTACATGGGACTGAACTAGGCCCTCTGAATGTGGATGACTTATGTGGCTTGGGAAATTTGTGGGGACACTGACCAGGATTTATCCCTAGTGCATGAACTGGCTTTTTGGAGCGAGCCCATTCCCTAAAAAGGGATATCTTGCTAAGCCTTGATACAAGGAGGAAGGGCTTGGTACTGCCTCAAATTGGTACACCAGACTTTGTTGACTCCCCATGGGAGGCCCTACTCTCTCTGAGGAGTGGATGGGGGTGAGGCAGGAGGGAGGTGAGGAAGGGGAGGAAGAGAGGGGGGAACTGTGGTTGGTGGGCAAACCACAACCATTGAACAGCTTGGGATCAGAAACATCCTGGACTGACTCCCTGGATCCCACTCCCCCTAGAGGAACACCTGACTCACTCTTGAGGGAGGGGAGAGAAAACTGCATCTGCCAGGAGTGGAGCCTGAACTAAGTAATATTGGGTCAGTGGGACCATGGGACTGTCTGCTGCCTGCCCAGGGAAGGGATGGGGAGTTGTGGAGAAGAAAAAATGACCTGATGTGGTGGGAGGGGGTAGGGACCTTGAATAAGGATATACAAGGATAGAAAGTGTGACTTCTTTGTTCATAATAATAATAAACGGCAAAACCTTTAAAAAAAGATATTAAAAACTGTACTTAAATCAGAAAAAGAAAAAAAATTTAAATAAAATAAAAAGAATTCTAGAAATTACAGAAAAGTAAAACTAAGAGTGTTTCTATAAGAATAAAGAAATATTGTAAATATTTTTAAAAATTCTATACAATAAAAATATAGTAGGAAAAATCCAGATGTAGTAAAAGATGTCTATATTCAAGTACAAGGGCATTTAGAATCACAAATAGACATGATCAGAAAACAAACTGTCTATATCTTATTATAGCTAAAAATGTCAAGAGTAAAGGACAAAATAAGAATATTGGAAGCTGCAAGACGTTAGTGTTATATTACATTAAAGAGGCAAATTCATCAAAATTAAGTTACAATGTCTGTAGAGACATTAAAAGCCAGGGAATTGTAGTGATGCATTTAAAACCCCGATAGTACTTGCTAGCATTCAATATTATAGGTAACAAACTTAAAAAAATATCAGAAATAAAGACTTTCCTTGACAAACACAAATTAAACCACTAAGCAGATATTATTAAAAAAATTAAGGAAAGCCTACCCAGAGATGAGGAAGGACATTCAAAACCATGAAAAGAATAGGTGAAGGATTACAATTAAAACAGTATGACCCCATGGTGTCCAAGGTGGAGTGGGGTCAGGCAACTTCAGAAAGTTAAGATCCAAGGTTTAGCACAGAGTGGGAGGTGAATAAGTTCCAGCCCCTAGGCCTCCCGGGAAACTTATCCCAGAGGCCAGACCACAGTCCTGGATTTGACTTCACAGTTAGGCCTGCCCCAAACCAGGGCTAAAAGAAGCTGTCTCTAGCAATCCCAGGGGTCACTTCACAGACACCCGGGCACCATCTTCAAGGCAAGCTGCATCATCACAAAGGGACAGACCTCTCTCTGAACAGCCTGACCCTGTGTGTCTGAGGTAGAGTGGGACTCAGGTAGCTTCAGACAGCAAGGACACCGTGACCTGAACAGAGTAAGAAATCATGCAGACTCCATGTCCAGAGCAGACAGGAGACACATCCTGTAGCCACAACGGACTAAGATTGCACTAAGACCTAACTAAGAGTGAACCAAGGAAGCAACAGGCAGACATCAGTGCAAGAATACATATAACAGTATAAAGAACAGTACACCACCAGAAGAAGCTGATGTCTCTACAACACCACGACTTGAACAGAGCAATGAAGAGGAAGCAGAAGAAAACAACCATACAAACACCCTTATGAAGATAATAGAGGCCTTAAAACAGTATATGATAAAATCCCTTAAAGAAATAAAATAAAAAACAAATAAAAAATTGGAAGAGATGAACAAATCCATGAAAAAAAAAGAAAATCAAGAATGACAAATCTAACAAATGAAAGAATCATTCCACGAACTAAAAATTGAAATACAAACAATAAAGAAGGCACAAATCAAAGCAAAGGATGAAATAGAGAATCTGAAAAACAATCTGGAACTATAGGTACATGCATAAGCAAGAGAATCCAAGAGATGAAAGAGAGAATCTCTGGAGGTGAAGACTCATTAGTGGAAATACAAAACCAAAAAAGCTATAACACAAAACGTCCAGGAAATTTGGGACACTATGAAAAGACCAAACCTGAGAATAATAGGAATAGAAAAAGGAGACTACAAGCTCAAAGGCACAGATAATTTTTTCAATAAAATCATAAAAGAAAATTTTCCCAACCTAAAGAAGGAAATGCCTATAAAGATACAAGAACCTTACAGAACACCAAGTAAAATAGACCCATCAAAAAAGTTTGCTTGGCATATAATAATTAAGCTGTAAAACATACAGAACAAAGAAAAAATATTAAGAGCTGCAAAGGAAAAGGGCCAGCATACTTATAAAGGCAGACCCATCAGAATAATGCCAGACTATTCAATGGAAACAATGAAAGTGAGCAGATTCTGGTCAGAAGCTATACAGACACTAAGAGAGCATGGCTGCCAACCCAGGCTACTATACTCAGCAAAACTATTAATCACCATAGGTGGAGTAAGCAAGATATTTCATCACAAAGATAAGTTGAAGCAATACCTATCCACAAATCCAGCACTATAGAAAGCACTTGAGGGAAAACTCCAACCTAAGGAACCCAGATCCACCCATGAAAACACAAACAACTGATAATCCCACAGATGAAAAACCCTAAGGAACGAAATACACACAAACTATCACCAAAAATAACAGGAAGTAACAATCAGTGGTCATTAATATCCCTTACCATCAATGGACTTAATGCATCTGTAAAAAGGCATACCCTAACATGGATACAAAAACAAAAGCCAACCTTCTGCTGCATATAAGAAACACACCTCAACTCCAAAGACAAATATAGGCTCAGAGTAAAGGGACGGGAAAAGACTTTTCAATCAAATGACCCCAAGAAACAAGCTGGTGTTGCTATCCTAATATCTAACAAAGTAGACTTCAAACTAAAATTAATCAAAAGAGACCAGAACTGATATTTTATTTGTCTCAGGAAAAATCAATCAAAATGAGATCTCAATCCTGAATATTTATGCCCCTAATATAAGGGCACCTTCATATGTAAAAGAAATACTACCAAAGCTTAAACCTCACATCAAATATCAGACTCTAATAGTGGGAGACTTAAATACCCTACTGTCAACCTTGGATAAGTCAACCAGACAAAGACTCAACAAAGAAATAAAGAGTCTAACAGATGTTATGATGAAAATGGACTTAATAGATATTTACAGAAGCTTTCATCTGAACACAAAGGAATATACATATTTTTTCAGTACCCAATGGAACTTTCTCTAAAATTGAGCACATACTTGGTCATAAGGCAAATATCAATAAATCCAAAAAATTGGGAATAACCCCTAGTACACTATCAGGCCACTATGACCTAAAGTTAGAATTCAACAACAGCAAAAATCACAGAATGCCTACAAACTCATGGAAACTGAACATCTCTACATTGAACCACCTCTGGGTCAGGGAAGAAATTAAGAAAAAAATCAAAGACTTTGTAGAATTAATGAAAATGAATGCACAATATATTCAAGCTTCTGGAACACAATGAAAGCAGTGTTAAGATGAAAATTCATAGCACTAGATGCCTATATAAAAAACCAAGAGAAAGCTCACACAAGAGACCTAACAACTCAGCTGAAGGCTTTAGAACAATTAGAAGCAAATTCACCTAGAAGGAGTAGATGTCAGGAAATAAACTTAGGGCTGAAATCAGTACAATAGAAAAAAAGAGAATAATACAAAACATAAATGAATCAAAAAGTTGGTTCTTTGAGAAAGTCAACAAGATAGATAAATCCTTATCAAAACTAACCAAAAAGCAGGGTGAGTATTCAAATTAACAGAATCAGAAATGAAAAGGGGGACATAACAATAGACCCCCAGGAAATTCATAGAATTATCAGGTCATACTTTGAAATACCATACTCTGCTAAAATGGAAAAACCCAAAAGAAATGGAGAGCTTTCTAGAAAAGTACCAATTATCAAAAGTAAATAAACAACACATTGAAGACCTAAACAGACCTATAACACCAAGGGAAATTGAAGCTGTTATTAAAAGTCTCCCAAATAAAAAAGCCCAAGTCCAGATTGTTTTATTGCAGAATTCTACCAGACATTCAAAGAAGAGCTAATACCAATACTCAACAAACTACTCCATACAGTGAAAACTGAAGAAATGCTGCCAATCTCTTTTTATGAGGCCATAAGCACCCTGATCCCCAAGCCACTCTAAGATGCAACAAAGAAAGAGAGTTACAGACTAATCTTCCTTATGAACATTAATGCAAACATACTCAACAAAATTCTGGCAAATTGATTACAACATATAAAAAACGTTATCCATAACGATCAAGTAGGCTTCATCCCAGAAATGCAGGGATGGTTCAACATACAAAAAACTATAAATGTCATCCATCATATAAACAAACTGAAGGGGGAAAAAACCCACATGATCATCTCCTGAGATGCTGAAAAAGCCTTTGACAAAGTTCAATACTCCTTTATGATAAAAGTCCTGAAGAGATCAGGGATACAGAAAAAATTCCTAAGTATAATAAAGGCGAGTTACAAGAAGTCAACCACCAACATCAAACTAAATGGAGAGAAACTCAAACCAATTCCACTAAAATCAGGTACTAGACAAGGCTGTCCCCTCTCCCCTAATCTATTCCATTTAGTTCTCAAAGTTTTAGCAAAAGCAGTAACAGAATGAAGGAAGATTAAGGGGATACAAATTGGAAAAGAAGAAGTTAAACTATATTTGCAGATGATATGATTGCATACATAAGTGACCCACAAAATTCTACCAGGGAGCTTCTATAGCTGGTAAACTTCTTCAGCAATGTAGTATGATACAAGATTAATTAAAAAAAATGTAGTAGCTCTACTATACACTAAAGACAAACAGGCTAAAAATGAAATAAGAGAAACATCACCCTTTACAATAGTTGCAAATAGCATTAAATACTTTGGTGTAACTATAACCAAAGAAGTAAGATATCTGTTTGAGAAAAACTTTAAATCACTGAAGAAAGAAATTGAAGAGCATATCAGAAAATGAAAAGACCTCTCATGTTCCTGGATAGGTAGGATCAACATAGTAAAAATGGCAATCTTACCAAAAGCAATCTATAGATTCAATGCAATTCCCATCAAAATCCTAACACAATGTTTTACAGACCTTGAAAGAACAATACTCAATTTTATTTGGAATAACAGGAAAGCCAGGACTGCCAAAACTATTTTGCTCAACAAAAGAACCTCAGGAGGCATCACCATCCCCAACTTTAAATTATACTATAGAGCTACAGTAATAAAAACAGTATTAACACCCCAAAATCATGAGTTCAACTATGTTCATAGCAATATTATTCGTAATAGCAAGAACCTGGAAACAACCTAGATGCCCCTCAACTGAGGAATGGATTAACAAACCGTGGTACAGCTATACAATGGTGTACTACTCAGCAGGAAGAAAAAATGAAATTCTAAAATTTGCAGGCAAATGGGTGGATATGGAGAATATCCTCCTGAGCAATGTCTCACAAACCAGAAGGATAAGTAGGGTATGTTCTCACTTATTAGTGAACTTTAAACAAAAACATTCATTTTTCATTGAAAGATTATGGGTGAATAAAGTGATTTAACACACACAACAAAACAAAACAAAACTTCTTGTTTCACTGTAGAAGGATTGCTTAGCAGAAACTTGTGGTGGCCATAGTGCATCTGTGGTCATTATGTGCTTTCTTTATCTGTAACTGAATTTAACCTGGCTTGAGAAGCTTTAGATTTTATTTTTTATGTTTCATGTATTTTAGAGAAAAGGGAAGTTTTATTACTGTATGGGTTTTTTAAATCTATTCTGAAATTTTTCCTTTTTTATATAGTGTTTGATATTGATTTTCAAAAAGCAATAAAAAAGAAAATGTTATTAAAAAAGATTACAATTAAGAAAAAGTAAACATTCCAATTCAAAACCGTGAAAATTCTAAGATGTATAAAGGAGGGGGGCAGGAAAAAAATTACCCACATCAATATCAGCAAGCAAGCAAACAAGCAAACAAATAAAATAATGAGTATAGGAATCCACACATATGTCTTAGTAATAGTCCTAAAAGTGGTCTTAACTATATGATTAAAAGTTTCTGATGAGATGACCAGACTAAAACAATATCCAATAAATATAAACAAGATTGACAGTCCTTTAGTAGCCAAACTTAGCAAAAAGAAAGGAGAAAAGAGCCAACACAATAAAACTAAATCTGGAAGGGGTGGGAGGAAACAACAGATAACAATGAAAGTCAAGGAATCATAGGAAAAAATATAGAATGAAGAACTGGGAAGATATAGAAAATCAAAGCAGATAAATGATAAACAATAACAGCAAATTAGTAATACAAAGCTCCCCCAAAAGAAAAAGACAGAATTCTACATATTTGTGGCTAAGACAAATGTCTTAAAACTATTAGATAAAATAGAAATGAAATAAATACTTACACATTCATTTATGAAGCCAGTATTACTTTAGCATCAAAAATAGAAAAGGCCATACACCAAAACACAAAGATATAAACAAATTTCTTGGTGAAGACAAGTGCAAAATCCCCATTAAACTACTTGCAAACCAAACTCAGCTAGTACATGAAAAAGTTCTTACACCACGATTAAAGAAACTTTTAACTTAGTACATTCCAGTATTCAAAGACAGTTTAACATATGCACAATATAGCACATATAGACAGACTCAAGGACAGAAACCAAATGAATACTTCAGTAGAAGTCAGAAGAAACCTTAAAAAAATCATATGCTCCTTCATGACAAAAAGCCCTGAAAAAAAATAATAAAAGAATCATACCTCAATTTGATTTAAAAAGAAAAATTATCTATGATAAACCAATATCAAAACTCAAGTTGAATGAGAAAAAACTAAAATTGTTTGCTCTAAAATAAAAAATGAGACAGAGTACACTCATACTACTTTGATTTACTATAGTGACTGAAATCTGGGCTAGTGCAGAAATACAAGAAAAATAAGCCAAATGGATAGAATTAAGAATGGAAAAACTTAAATTGTCCCTATTTGAATATTATACTCTACTTAAAAGATCTTATAAGACTCTTAGATCTGATAAGTACTTTTAACAAAATAATAAAATATAAAAACAATATACAATAAAGGAAATAGGAGAAAGTCTCAGAAATTTATCTGACAGAAAGTTAATATTCAATGTAAAGAACTCAAAAGAATTCAATATTAAAAAAACAAATAGTACTACAAAAGTAATAAAATAATGAAGTATAAATGCCCAATAAATGGACAAAAATGTTCAATATCTTTAGGTACTAGGGCTATGCAAACTAAAACAACATTAAGATCATGTCCCCTTCCACTAGATAATATATCATTAAGAAAACAAAAATGAAAATATTAGGTATAAGGTTCAAGTGGAGTAAAAGCCCAACATTGTGGGGAAACAAAGCAACACACAGCAGACATGGCAGCAGGGAAAGGAAGCTGAGAGCTCACATATTCAAACCCAAACATGAATCAGAGAATTTAACTGGAAAAGTTGCTCCCAGTGGATATACTTTCTATTGCAAGGATGTACCACCTAAATATGCCCAAATTGCACCACCAACTAGGAGCCTGGTGTTCAACTATTGGGGGCATTCCCATTCAAAGCACTACAAATGAACAGTTAAAAATGTACCAATTTTTATAAAATGAGTTTTACACAACATTTCCTATATATAGAAGTAAAACAGTATTACTAAAGCATAAGTTTAAGAGGTATCCTCCTAAAGTGATTGAGACATAGATGACAAGCATCCAATATTATAGTATAAATAATGTTTAAATCTATTTTATTGGAAGAATTCTCTATGTTTCCCACCCAGATTGATCTCAATGTTCTTGAGCAGAAGTAATTCTCCTGCTTTGTCCTTTTCCTGGAACTGAGATTGCAGACATTTATCATTCTTTCTAGTGTTACCTATTTATTCCCTGATATAATTTTGTGTGAGAGAAAGAGGTTCCATAAAAAACTAGTATCCTAATAATAATCCATCCTTGAAACTTTAAAAGGAAAGGATTCCATTTCTAATACTGAATTTGAATTCTAGCTGACCCATGTTTTTTTTTATTTTATTTTATTATTGTGAACAAAGAAGTCACATATTCTATCCTTGTATATCCTTATTCAAGGTCCCTTCCCCCTCCCACCACATCAGGTCATTCTCTCCTCTGCATAACTCCCCATTCCCCCATTGGACTGGCAGCAGTCTGTCACAAGGTCTCATGATCCCAATATTGCTTAGTTCAGTCTCCACTCCTGGCAAATCCAGTTTTCTCCCCCCAACCTGAAGACTGAGTCAGGTGTTCCTCCTGGGGCAGTGGGATACAAAGAGTCAGTCCAAGGTGTTTCTGATCCCAAGCTGTTCAGTGGTTGCGGTTTGCAGCTTGGAAATGCTTTTATTTTTTATTTTTTGTTTCTTTTTTTGTTTGTTTGTTTAGAGTCCACTAATGAGTGAGTGCATATCCTGCTTATCTTTCTGGGTTTATGATACCCCGCTCAGGAGGATATTAATCCATCCATTTGCCTGCAAATTTTAGGAGATCATTTTTTCTTACTGCTGAGTAGTACTCCATTGTGTAGATGTACCACAGTTTGTTAATCCATTCTTCAATTGAGGAACATCTAGGTTGTTTCCAGGTTCTTGCTATTACAAATAACGCTACTATGAACATAGTTGAGCTAATGGCTTTGGAGTGTGACTGTGCATCTTTAGGGTATACACTCAGAAGTGGTATTGCTGGGTCCTTGGGGAGATTGATTCTCAATTTTCTGAGAAACCTCCATATTGCATTCCAAAGTGGCTGAACAAGCTTACACTCCCACTAAAAATGGAGGAGTGTTCCCCTTGCTCCACATCCTCTCCAACATAGGCTGTCATCTGTGCCTTTTATCGTAGCCAATCTAACAGGTGTTAGGTGGTATCTCAAAGTTGTTTTGATTTGCATTTCTCTGATGGCTAAAGATGATGAGCACTTTTTCAGGTGCCTTTCAGCCATACGTAATTCCTCTGCTGAGAATTCCCTTTTTAGATCTGAACCCCATTTTTTGATTGGGTTATTAAAGGTTTGGGGCTCTAGATTTTTGAGCTCTTTATGTATCTTAGAGATCAGTCCTCTATCACCTGTAGGGTTGGTGAAAATCTTTTCCCATTCTGTAGGTTGTCGTTTTGTCCTTGGCTTTACAGAAGCTTCTTAGCTTCAGGAGATCCCACTTATTGATTTTTGATTTTAGTGTCTCTGCCACTGGTGTCATATTTAGGAAGTGGTCGCCTGTGCCAATTCATAGAAGTGTATTTCCCACTTTCTTTTCTATCAAGTTTAAAGTGTCTGGGTTTATGTTGAGGTCTTTGATCCACTTGGATTTGAGTTTTGTGCAGGGTGACAGGCTTGGATCAAATAGATCCAAATATTTGGATCAAATAGATCCAAATGCAAATAGCATTTTTCTACACACTAACATCCAGCTATGCCAACATCATTTATTAAAATACTATGTTTTTTCCATTGAATATTTTAGGCCTCTTTGTCGAAGATCAGGTATTCATAGGTTTTTGGGTTAATGTCTGGATCCTCAATTCTATTCCATTGATCCACATGTCTGTTTTTATGCCAGTACCAGGCTGTTTTTATTACTGTAGCTCTATAGTATAAGAAGTCAGGGATGGTGATGCTTCCTGAGGTTCTTTTGTTGAGCAAAATTATTTTGGCAATCCTGGCTTTCCTGTTATTCCAAATGAAATTGAGTATTGTTCTTTCAAGGTCCAAAAACTATTGTGTTGGGATTTTAGTGAGCAGTGCATTGAATCTGTAGATTGCCTTTGGTAGAATTGACAAGGCCAATTTCTTTCTCAGATGGCCAATGTTCAAAATAGCTGAGGAACTGTACATAATCAGTATCTACTATAGTACTGCCCACTTCAAAGCCAGAGTGCAAGATGGGATTAAGGATTTAGAATAGAAAGGACAAGTTTACCATAGGAATCCTTGAGAACTATTACTGTTGTCTCAGTTCCAAGACTCTTATTTGAACCTTTATTTGGATATCTTCTAGCCTAATTAGAACCACAATATACTATGACATTTTATTGTTAACCACATTCCCACAGCTTGTTCTATTGATACAGTTCCATTTGTAATCCCACAGGTATAAAATTAAAAATTATATTACAACTTGAGTCACTATCTATAAGCCTAATCATATGAAAAATTGATATTTTACATCAAGTTGTAAAAGTTTAATTCAAATAATAGATTATCTTTCCATTAAGACATGTAATTGGAACTATCTTAATGGTTCCCATTCATCTCTGCCTCTGCATATCTATAGCCTTTTATAATCTCTTGTCAAGAACAGGTAAGGCTAAGGGACTTGCTTCTTATGAATATAATGTAGAAAAGAATACATTGTCACAACTATCATAAGGACCATAGATTTTGTTTTTCCTTTTGGTCTTCATGTCATTCTCTTGCTTGCTTCATTGCTTTGAGGGAAGATGCTACCACATTCAGTGGTTCACTTGGTATACTAGTCAGGGTTCTGTAGAGGAACAGAACTTATAGAATGAATCCCTCAGGGGAAATTTATTAGAGTGGCTTACAGGCTGTGGACTGGCTAGTCTAGTAGTATTTGTCTTTTGACAAAAAGTCCAAAAATGCAATAGTCGTTCAGTCTGTGAGTGTGCATGGCCTCAGCTGCTCTTCAGTATACATTGAACTCCTAAAGAAATACGCTCTAACACCAGTGAAGGAATGTCTCAGCAGCAGGATATAGGAACTTTGTTAGCCAGAGTGATGTCAATGCAGGAAAAAAGCAAAAGATTCCCTTTCCTATGTTCCTTTACATAGGCTGCCACGGGAAGGTATGGCCCAGATTTAGTGTGGGATTCTGACCTCAAATGATCTAATCAAGAAAAATCTCTCATAGGTGTGCCTAGCTGCTTTGGTTTCACTTAATTTTAGAGGTAGTCAAGTTGGTACCAAGAAGAACTATGCTATCACATTTGGCATGGAGCTGAGAGATATTTCTGGCAAAGATAGTAAGAAACTGAGAGCTGCTCAACAGCCCATTAGAAAATGAGTTCTGTTGCTAAATTATCTGAGTGAACTTGGAAGCCTGTGCTTCCTTAGTTGAGCCTAAAGTGACGCAGTCTTAATTCCATCTTGATTACAGCTTTGTGATTACAGCTTCTGTGGGCCAGAAGACTAGCTAAGCTGTGCCCAGATTTCAAATTCATAAAAAATGGGGAGATAATAAATGTTCTTTTAAGACATTAACTTTTAATAATTTACTATGCACCAAAAAATAACTTATGCATAAGAATTCAATAACTTTTTAATGCTGTTAATTTCTCTTTCTGCAAAATGATTACAGTGGGATCCTTTCTTATATAGAGAATGATCTATGACAGCTGTACTTTCAGTTTGGAATGCGTGAATTCATTAAGCATGTAGCAAGCAAAAGAAAACAAGTAGCAGAGCATCCAATCAGACATTTACTATGTCCAGCACCACCACCCCCTAAAAAATCCCAAGCAGTCAGATTGAGAAAGCAAGCAAAAGTAAACAAAACAGGCAGCAAGCAGTTGACCAGTAACATCATTAGACTGAGTGCTTACAAAATCCAGTAGAAAGGATTGAGGAAGCTGTGCTAAAATAATCATGCTGGTGCTTCTGACTGAGAATTTCCCAAGCTCAGCAGAGAGAACAACTTCCCCATGGCTAAGCTTCAGGTTTTTCCACTGCAGGCATTTTTATACCATGGGAAAAAGAACAACCTCTGTTAAAAATGATTTACCTTTTATCTGTTCTCAAGGGCACACTGTTTACTTTGGCTGTTTTCTTTCTCCCTGTCACAGTTAGAGGGTCAGCTTACCCTAGGACAGAGAGCTTTGGAGAATATTTGAAATAAATATGCCCAAGTCTGATACCAGAGAACTCTTCACTCCCAGAGTCATCTTTTAAGTAAGCTTAAACACAAATGTAAGTTTACCAGTGTAATATATATCACATTCCCTCACAAATATTTTCTGCAGGTGGTGCCATGAGAACTGATAGTGATTTATTCTCTTCATTTAAATTACTACCATATTATCATAGGAAGCACGGGAGTCATCTGTAAATGTGTGAAGAAAAATGCTAAATTTGGTAAAGAAAATCCCCAAAATAAATTGAAAGTCATTTTAGAAGAAATACAGATAAAAGCAATGATCTTTCGTCATATTAAAGTTCAATGATTTTTTATATTATTACAAGTTTTGAGTACCAGTGATAAGACATTCATTTTTTCTCAAAGACATCTTGATGAAGCATTAAGTATTTTCACAATGGCATTTTTGTTAATATTGTTGAAAAATAAAAGAAACAAAAAAAAATCTAAGGGGTTAAAAGACAAAGTTATATTAAATAGAAAATTTCCAAATCTTGTCAAGCATCATTATGTTGTCTATGTCATGTAGTAAAAAAGTTCTCATGATAATTTGAAAATTTACTTAAGGAATGATTCATGAAACTTACCTTACTTTTAAATAATAATTATGAGGACAGATACTTTGAATTACTTTGGAATTTCTCTAATCTTGGTTTCAGCCATTAAAGAGTTAGATGTGGTTGTATTCAACAATAGCCTCTAGCTACAGAACTCAGACATGACTATTAAATTATTCTTCTTCTTGCATATTTATTCCAAAACCAAACAGAAGAAAATATCTAATTTAAAAAAAATATTTCAGCCAGTGGTAGTGGCTGTGGTACATATATTTAATTCCAGCACTCTGAAGGGAGAGGCAAGTGAATTCTGTGAGTTCAAGGCCAGTTTGGTCCACAGAGTAAATTCCAGGACAGATGGAACTATCCAGTGAAATCCTTTTTCGAATTTCTGAATTGAAGTCCTCAAATATAAACCATCTAATTCTGGTCTTTTAGGTAACAACCTAACTGAATTTAAAATGACACATACATATTTTAGTGGCTCTCAATAATAAGAAATGTGTTTTATTTGGTAATGTTATGATTAATTATTACAGATGTATGTTCTAACAACATAAAATGATTAACTTGTTATTTTCTACAAATAAAGTACTTGCTTTCACTTACTCATTTAATAAGGATTCTATCTAGCCCTGTTATGTTTTACTCTGTAATTACAATGAAATATCTTTATACAGATAACTGAGATTTTTTAAGAGTACAATAGCATACATAAGTATGAAGTAGGAGTCTTACTCAATGAGAAATTATACTGATAAATGTGTATTTTGATAATGTTAGGTATTCAGACTATGAAGAGTTGATAGGAATTTTGAAAGTGTTTTTTTCTTACCCAACCCTAAAATATAGACATATCATAATGCCCTGTAAACCAACTATTTCCAGTTCTGCCCAAAATTATTTTCTCAGTAACTTGATTATTTCCCTGGCAGCACTCATTACATTATAGCCTTTCAACTTTTAAGCCACATTTGACAATGATGTGATGAGGATTAACTCTCACGGACTCTGAACCTGGTCCAGAGAATAATCTCATGCTGAGAAATGGAGGAAATCAATGAACAATCTAATAAAGTAAAAGTAAAATGTTCCAAATTTATTGTTTGCTTATAAAAATTTCTGAGTCTCTAGCAATTTATTTTTATTATGATCTAAAAAATTATTTGTGACCAATTTAGTGGAAGACTTTTTGGACACATTTTCTAATTATTCATGAGCTTTAAAATTTGTTTTTCGGCAGAATAGTTGTTCACTTGTTTAAAAATGTTTTACCAATAGATGTTAATTTTTCAATATTTCAAATATGCTTTCAATTTAAGTAATATATTTGCAATTTAGCATTCTTCATGGTTTTTTTAATAAGAAAAGTTATCCACATATACTTAAATTAAAGATTAATTTGATTAATAGTATGTTTTACAGAACAAAACATAAAATTAAAAAGTGTTGGGTTTCTTTCTCAGTATGAATAGTACTTATTTCCACTAAAATTGAAGCCCCCAAATGAACATTTCTGATTCTTTTTCATTAATCCATAGTGCTTAAATTTTAAAGAAAATGACTATTTGTGCTACATTTATTTTCTCAATGACTGTACAAAATTTCTGAAATACAATCAATGAAACCACTGGAATTTATCAGCTTAGAAACAATATAATAATAAAGGTAATATTTTAAAATGGGATAGTTTTGTTGTGTGAGATAAAATATAAAAAACAACAAGAGAATATTATAACAAACTATAATTACATTTAACAAAACATTACTTTTTACTTTTAGAATGGCAAATGGCCAGTTTGATTAAAAAAAAAAACTAAGACAAAAATAGTAAGAAAAATGTTTTTATTACATTTAATAAAAATTTATTTTGGGAGAGAGTGATGGACATCTCTCTGTACAGCATGACCTCAAGTTGTGTGAGGCAGAGTGGGAGTCAGGTGGTTCCAGACAGCGAGGATCCCAGGTCCAGAGCAGACTGGGGGGTGAGCAGGTTCTAGCCCCTGGGCCTACCAGAAACCTTATCTCAGAGGCCAGAGCCATAATCCCAGATTTGACCTAACAGACAGGTCTGCCCTGCACCAGGGCAGAGAGAAGCCTTACACAGAAATCCCGGGGTCACATCACAGAAACCCAGGCCCTGCTGCCAAGGCAGGCCATGTCATCACAGAGGGATGGACATCTCTCTGAACAGTGGAACCAACTGGTATTCGGGGCAGAGTGGCAGTCAGGCTTCTGAAGACAGTGAGGATCCCGTGGCCTGACTAAAGTAAGAAATCATGCAGACTCTGTGTCCAGAGCAGATAGGAGACACACAACCCCTGTAGCCACAACAGACTAAGATTCTACTAAGACCTGACTAAGAGTGAACCAAGGAAGCAATGGGCAGATTCCAGGGCAAGAATACATATAACAATATAAAAATCAACAAGGCACTACCAGAAAAAGTTGATGTCTCTGCAACAAGATCTGAATAAAGCAATGAAGCGAAAACAGAAGAAAATAACACAAACACGTTTATGAAGATTAGAGAAGCCTTAAAAGAGTATATGAAAAAGTCCCTTAAAGAAATAGAAAAAATACAAATAAAAATTGGAAGAGATCAACAAATCCATCAAAGAAAACAAGTTTCATGTTTTCTTTTGAGAAATCCAACAAATGAAAGAATCATTCCAGGAACTAAAAAAATTAAGTAAAAACAATAAAAAAGGCACAAATCAAAGAAAAAGATGAAATAGAGAATCTGAAGAAACAATCTGGAAGAACTACAAATACAAGCAACAGAATAGAAGATATGGAAGAGAAAATCTCTGGAGTGGAAGACTCAATAATGGAAATAGATAAGTCACTGAAAGAAAACACCAAAAAAAAAAAAAAGCCATAACACAAAATGTTCAGGAAATTTGAGACACCATGAAAAGATCAAACTTGAGAATAATAGGAATAGAAGAAGGAGAAGAATTCCAGCTCAAAGGCACAGATAATGTGTTCAATAAAATCACAGAAGAAAACTATTCCAACCTAAAGAAGGAAATGCCTATAAAGATACAAGAAGCTTACAGAACACCAAATAGATTAGACCTCCCAAAAAAGTCTGCTCACCAATGTGGTGGAATGTTCTTTGTATGCTGTAAATAAAGCACTGTTTTGGCCTATGCACAGCACCATAGAAGTGGGTGGAGAATCAGCACAGGCAGGCAGGTAGAAGGGCGGAGTTAGTCAGTCTCCATCCGACCTATAAAGAAGACTGAGCCACGTGGTGGGAAGATTAATGGAAATGGGTTGAATTAAGATGAAAGAGCTAGCTAGTAATATGCTTAAGACATGGGCTAAACAGTATAAAGGATATAAGCGTGTCATTCATTTCTTTGGGGGGACAAAAGCCACCGCTGACCAGGTCTCAAACCTGCCACGCGTGCCAGGTCACAAACCTCCGGACCCAAAAGGGGCCTGGGAAAACTTACCACAACACACCACATAATAATTAAGCCACAAAACATACAGAACAAAGAAAAAACAGTAAGAGAAGCAAAGGAAAAGGGCCAACTTGCCTATAAAGGCAGGCCCATCAGAATAACACCAGACTATTCAATGGAAACAATGAAAGCAAGAAGGTCCTGGTCAGACATTATACAGACACTAAAACAGCATGGCTACCAACCCAGACTACTATTATACCCAGCAAAACTATTAATCACCATAGGTAGAGTAAGCAAGATCGTTCATCACAAAAACAAGTTAAAACAATACCTATCCACAAATTCAGCATTACAGAAATCACTTGAGGGAAAACTCCAAACAAAGGAACTCATATATACCCATGAAACCACAAACAATAGATAATCCCACAGAAGAAAAACCCTTGTAACCAGAAATAATTGATAAGTCCACAGAAGATCCGCACCCCCCAAAAAAGGAAATACAAGCTACTACGAAAAATGACAGGAAATATGGATCATTGGTCATTAATATCCCTTAATATCAATGGCCTCAATTCACCTATGAAAAGATACATGCTAGTAAAATGGATACAAAAACAGAAATCATCCTTCTGCTGCATACAAGAAACACACCTCAACTTCAAAGACAGACACAGGCTAGAGTAAAGGGTTGGGAAAAGACTTTCCAATCAAATGGCCCTGGGAAACAATCTAGTGTAGCCATTCTAACATCTAACAAAATAGACTTTAAACTAAAATCAATAAAAAGAGACCAGAGTGGACACTGCATATTCATCTCAGGAAAAATTCACCAAGACGAAATTTCAATCCTGAACATCTATGCCCCTAACACAGGGGCACCTACATATGTAAAAAAAAAAAAAACACTATGAAACCTTAAACCTCATATCAAACCTGACACACTAATAGTGGAAGACTTCAATACTCCACTTTAACCCTCAGATAGGTCAAAACTCAACAGAGAAATAAGGGATCTAGCAGAAGTTATGACCCAAATGGACTTAGTTGATATATACTGTAAACTCCACCCAAACAAAAAGAAATATACATATTTCTCAACACCCCATGAAACTTACTCTAAAATTGACCACATACTAGGTCATAAAGCAAATATATATCAAAAAGTACAAGAAAATGGTTCTAACTCCTTTTACCGTATCAGATCACCATGGTCTAAAGTTAGAGTTCAATAGCACCAAAATTCACAGAAAGCCTACCAACGCATGAAAACTAAACCTTACTCAACTGAACCAACTCTGAGTCAAGGAAGAAATTAAGAAAGAAATCAAAGATTTCTTAGAATTTAGCAAAAATGAATCCATAACATACCCAAACTTTTGGGACACAATGAAGGCAATCTTAAGAGGAAAATTCATAGCACTAGATGGTTACATCAAAAGACTAAAAAATTCCTTCACAAGAGAACTATTAGCAAAGCTGAATGCCCTAGAACAATTAGAAGCAAATTCATCTAAAAGGACGAGATGGCAGGAAATAATCAAACTTAGAGCTGAAATCAATACAATTGAAACAAAAAGAGCAATATGAAGAATCCATGAATCAAAGAGTTGGTTCTTTGAGAAAGTCAACAAGATAGATAAACCCTTATCCACACTAACTAAAAAGCAGAGAGTATGTACATTAACAAAATCAGAAATGAAAAGGGGGCCATAACAACAGACCCCTAGAAAATACAGAGAATTATCAGATCATATTTTGAAAATCTGTATTCCACAAAAAATGGAAAACCTAGAAGTAATGGACAGCTTTCTGGACAGGTACCATTTACCAAAATTAAATCAAGATCAGATTGAAGACCTAAACATAACCATAACACCAAAGGAAATTGAAGCCTTCATTAAAAGTCTCCCGAATAAAAAATGCCCAGGTCTAGATGGTTTAAGTGCAAACCAGACATTCAAAGAAGAGCTAATACCAATGCTCCTCAAACTCTCCATACATTAGAAACTGAAGGAATACTGCCAAACTCTTTTTATGAATTCACAATTGCCCTGGTACCCAAGCCACTCAAAGATACAATAAAGAAAGAGAATTACAGACCAATTTACCTCATGAATATTGATGCAAAAATTCTCAGCAAAATTCTGGCAAACCAAATCTAACAACATATAAAAAAGTCATTCACCATAATCAGGTAGGCTTCATCCCTGAAATGCAGGGATGGTTCAACATACAAAAAGCTATAAATGTCATTCATCATATAAAAAAATTGAAGGAGAAAACCACATAATCATCTCCTTAGATGCTGAAAAAGCTTTTGACAAAGTCCAGCACTACTCCATGATGAAAGTTCTGGAGAGATCAGGAATACAGGGAAAATATCCTAATATAATAAAGGCAATTTACCAAAAGCTGGTGGTGAATTTCAAACTAAATGAGAAAAATGCAAAGCAATCCCACTAAAATCAGGAACTAGACAAGGATGTCCTGTCTTCCATTATTTATTCAACACAGTTCTCAAAGTTATAGTTAAAGCAATAAGAGAACGAAACGAGATTAGGGGATACAAATTGGAAAAGAAAAAGTGAAACTATCTCTATTTGCAGATGATATGATTGTATACATAAGTAACCCACAAAATTCTACAAAGCAATTTCTACAGCTGATAATCAGTCACCTTCAGCAATGTAGCAGAATAAAAGGTTAACTCAAAGAAATCAGTAGCCCTCCTATACACTAAAGATAAAAGGATTGAACAAGAAACATCACCTTTTATAATAGCTGCAAATAGTATTAAATACCTTGGAGTAACTATAACCAAAGAAGTAACAGATCTATTTGGCAAAAACATTAAATCACTGAAGAATGAAATTAAAGAAGATGGAACTAAATTAAAGAAATATCAGAAAATGGAAATATCTCCCATGTTCCTGGATAGGTAGGATCAACATAGTAAAAATGGCAATCTTACCGAAGGTAATCTACAGATTCAATGCAATTCCCATCAAAATTCCAACACAACTTTTTACAGACCTTGAAAGAACAATACTCATTTCATTTGGAATAACAGGAAACCCAGGATTGCCAAAACAATTTTGCTCAACACAGGAACCTCAGGAGGTATCATCATCCCTGACTTCAAATTATACTATTGAGCTAAAGTAATAAAAACAGCTTGGTACTGGCATAAAAACAGACATGTAGATCAAGGGAATCAAATTGAAGACTCTGACACTAACCCACACACCAATGAACACCTACCTGATTTTTGACAAAGAGCCAAAAATATTCAATGGAAAAAAGATAGTGTCTTCAACAAACAGTGTTGGCGTAATTTGATGGTAGGGTGTAGAAAAATTCAAATAGATCCAAACCTATCACCCTGCACAAAACTCAAATGAAAGTGGATCAAAGACCTCAACATAAACCCAGCTACACTGACCTTGACAGAAAAAAAAGTGAGAAATACCCTCCAATACATTGGCACAGATGACCACTTCCTAAATATAAAACCAGTAGCACAGACAATAAGAGCAACAACCAATAAGTGGGACTTTTTGAAGATGAGTTTTTGTAAGGTCAAGGACATAGTTAATAAGACAAAACGATAGCCTACATAATGGGAAATGATTTTCACCAACCCTACAAGTGATAGAGGACTGATTTCTAAAATATATAAAGAACTCAAGAATCTAGAGCCCAAAACCTTGAATAACCCAATCAAAAAATGGGGTTCAGAACTACCAAATGAATTCTCAGCAGAAGAATTACGAATGGCTGAAAGGCACTTGAAAAAGTGTTCAGGGAGCAGACAGTCCTATGGTCCCCCTGACCCAATAATGCTTAGATCAGTCTCCAATTCTGGCCAAATCCAGGACTGTCTGCTCCCTGCCCAGGGAGGGGATGGGGTGTTGCAGAGGAAAAAATGACCAGATGTGTTGGGAGGGGGAAGAGACCTTGAATAAGGATATACAGGGATGGAAAAAAAAATTCAGAGGGAAAGATGAACACAAAAGAAAATATAGGTGTAGCAATCTTATTTGTATTTCTTCCCTTGATAAGCCATGCTTATCATTCTTATCCTCTGTATAGTTATTGTTAACTCTTCCACATTTTAAATTCTTTTTACTGTGTTTTTTTTGATAAATACAAAATAAAGAAGGAAAAAAAAAGAAAAAAGAAAGAAAAAAAAAGAAAAAGTGTTCAATATCTTTAGCCATCAGAGAAATGCAAATCAAAGCAACTTTGAGATATCACCTTACACCTGTCAGGTTGGCTAAGATAAAAGACACAGATGACAGCCTGTGCCCCCAAACAACTCATAGATAGAAAACAATAACCTGTACTAAGAAAAACATCACAAAAACCATATATATAAATATAGTATAAATATAGATAAAATATAGTTAACAATAATAAGAAAGAAGGTCAAAATAATAGGGGATAAACAAAAACATTTTTTAAGTAAAAGATGAAACACTAGAATAATGGAAAGAGAATAGGGAAATTGATAAAGGAAGAAGCAAAAGATCAATAAAAGCATTCCATAAATTAGGGATGGGGTACACAATATTCCTTGCTGGTATTTCTCACTGCTTCCATAGGCTTATGGTTTGGGACTTTTATCAAGAATATAATCAGGGATTTGTCCTATATTTTCCCTTCCACTAAAATCTACCTAACCAATGGGCAGTATAGAAGCTGACACTCACCCCAACTTGCTGGTTGGCATTAGCAAAGACAATGATCACTCCAAGGCAATATTCACATCAATGAACAGTATGTGCAGACCCATGAATTGTAGGTACTATCAGTTAGTATCTCAGGTAAGTGCCTCTCATACCCAAAAAACTCTTTCCATGTGCCTATGGGCATAAGAAATTGCCAACAGCATCAGTGTGTCCTTTTTATAGTCAAATAAAATAAACTTGCTCTATGAGTAGAGGATGGAAAGCTTTGGACACAGTGTCTGTATTACAATCCTGGCCATACCAATCAGGCTAGTCCCCTCCATAAATCTTTACACACTTTATTCTCTCTTTTCAGAAATTTCATCTTCTGAGATGTTAGATCAGAGCTTTTTAATGGAAGTATATTTTCCTTTATAGCAACACCCTGTCATATATCTGTACACATACTACACTGTGTAGATTTGTGTGTACAAACATGAAACTATGAAAGTCAGAGTCAGTTCCCTTTACTCACACTGATTCTTGAGGTAGCCATGACATGAGGGGTAAGGCTGTTGACACCTGGAGATATGACAATGCAGAGTTTTCTAATTCACCTGGTAGTGAAGTTGGGAGGTAGGGGACCTCACAATATGACTTCAACTTTTAATATTCAAGACTAAGTTGGGAAGCAGTAGAAACCCCTTTTGCCCTATCATCCTGCTGCAAGAATAGCAAATGTTCTGTTTTATATTTAAAGTTCGCCAAATACTAGATACTGTCCTTGTGAAGTTCAAAGGGACTTCCCTCCTTTCTTTTGTTCATATCCTGGCCAAAAAAATTAAACCTGTCTCTTTCATATTATTGCTGTGCAGCTGATATTAAGACATTTTTCTTTCAGTTCTCAAATCCAATATTTCTGGGGTTCACCTAATTGTTGACTACTGTTAAACTTCAGTGCCTTTCTTGGATACTCTTAACTCTTCTTGTAGCCACAAACTTACAGATTGATTTTAGTCTTGTTGAGGTGTGACAAAATGCTGGCTCTCTCTAACCTGTCATCCTCCTTACTACATTTTATTTTTAGAAATGTGCTCCTTTTATAAAACAAAATTGTTTATATATATTTAATCAATATTTTTAGACTACTTCTACATTCATAATTAACAATGAAAAATAAACTTTAATTCATTTTAAAACCTGTGTAATAAAAAATCCTTTAGGATACATCATGATACTATTTTTACAGTCATAATTTTCCATATTTGTGTTTATAGGTATATGTGTATGTCTATTAAACCTAAAAACTTGTGATTCATGTTTCACAGAATTTAGTTATCTACAATGATATCAAATGCTCAACTATTTCAATTATTGAATAAAAATATGTAAAAATAATATTCACAAAACTACACAAGTATATTTTCAATTCATTTTTTTCTTTTATTGAAATAGGGTCTCATATATTCCAGGATGGTCTCAAACTCTTTGCATAGCTGTAGACCTTGGACTTTTAATTCTTCTGTCTCCATTTTCAACTACTAGCATTAAAAGCATATACCAACATACTCAGTTTATGCAGTTTTGGAGATCAAACTCAGGGCTCATGCTAGCTAGGCAAACACTCTAATAGCTGAGCTATAACACAACAATATTATAACTATATTGTCATGTGCTGTATAACAATGTTTTTATAGAAGTGGATCATACATGTGATGATGTAGATCACTGATGAACAGCCTAGGTAAATACTGAACTGTAACAATTATAATAACTTAGTTTTTATAAGTTCCCTCTCTGATTTTCATACTATGATGAAATATTCTAACAATGAAATTTACAGAAGATTATTTCCACTATTAAATTATATATACATATGTCTAATTGTCACGGTAAAAATTATTTTCTAAAACACCATTGAAATTTATAGACATTTTTGTGTTACAAAAAAAATGAGTAAGATTTCTATAAGCATCTTATTCTCTTAAGTTTATTCAGTATCTGGGGCTTATTAACACCACATGAAATCCTCTAATGTGAACAGGAAGTATATATTAAGACAGGTAACTTCACTTTAAATAGTTTATATAAATTTACTCTTAAGCAATTTATCTGTTCACTGTGGCATGTCTCACATTTCCTCCTTTTAAAAATCACTTTCCAGGACAAGAGAGATGGCTCAGCTGTTAAGAGCACTGACTATTCTTCTGGAGGACCTGAGTTCAATTCCCAGCATCCACATGGCAGCTAACAACTGTCTGTAATTCCAAGATCTGACACTCTTACCCAGTTATACATGCAGGCAAAACACCAATTCATGTAAAGTAAAAATAAATTTAAAAAATCACTTTACATTGCCAATCCCTCATATTTCACAAGTAACACAAGCAAATTTGTTTTGTATACACATCAAAGGGTTTCATAATTGAACTAATGACAAAACTCAAAATTCTGGAATAATTTTCATATATTTGTAGTTGAGTATGGAGAAATTTTCAATTAGAGAATTTTGAAAAAATCACACAATTAAAATAAGAGCTTGTTTCTCCTCCAGAATTTGTGGTTTATATGAATTATTTCTAAAAATTATTCAACAGATTTGACAGATGAACATTTATACAAATAAGTTAGGAGGAATCACGAATAAAAAGAAACTTAGGTTTTAAGAAAACCTTTTATTTAAAAACTTTTGAAAAATAGAATCAAAATTCCTGCTTTGACAAGACTCCCAAATGAGTGTGTGGTCCCCCAGCCCCTGTGGCTAGGGGGTCTAGGTTGTTGACACTCACCATCCTGCTTCAGCCCTAAGGAGAGTCCAGCAGGCCTGACTGCTTCAGCCCTATCTGCCAGAGAGAGTCAGGCACAAAGGCCTACTTCCCACTTGCATATCAACCTGAGCATTTCAGCCTGATCTGCCTTAGCTGTCATGATATGGAAGAAAAGGATTCAGTCCTGACACGGATGGAAGACCTATGATCTAGAGCAACACAACTGTTATTCATAAAGGGACATGAGATACTGGGGGAAGTAACCTGTTCCTCTCATACAGTTCCATAAGGTGCATCACATGGTTTTCAAAGCAAAGCCAGTAATGAACCTGGACCTTCAGCAGCATCTGAGGACAAGTGTATTTCTTACCCCATTCCAGAAGACTCCTTACTGATCTTCAAAACAGAAATCCTTCTCTTCTTTCCTAATTTGAAACTTTAGTGGACAAGCTAGTCTAGTAATCCAGCAAGGGGCACTGCTAAGGAAACCTAATGACTGGCACTGAAAGAGATACCACAGAATTTGAGAAGCATGGACACCTCTACCAGCCAGACACACTTCTTCTAGGCCACATTTGGTTATAACTAGACTTGGCGTGCCTTCACCCTTTCTAGCTCTTTCTTCTTCTTGTCTGACTCATTTTCCTTTTGCCTTTACTTACTCAAGACTTTCTTGAAATACTATAAGCCTACTATTCAGCCATGAGTTCCCCTTGGTCTTGTAGGAAGATGAAAAGCTCATTGTCAAGAGAAATTTCTAAGGCTGGAAGTCAGTGGTTCTGTGGTGGGAGTGCTGGTGTAGCACATGCAAAGCCATGGGTTCCATCTCCAGTATGGGAGAGAGGAGTAGGGAGAGAAAGGGATAGATATAGAGGCAGAGACAGAGACAAAAAGACAGACAGACAGACAGACAGACAGACAGAAACCAGCAAAAGCAGACTGTACATAAAAAAGAAAGTTACAGCAAACAAAATTTCTAATCAAATGGCATGACCTTCTACAAATCATATGAAATATGAAAATATGCCCTAGTCATACCAAAATACTCAGCAAAGTGAATTACCTTCATTTGAAATAGTATTTCTGTCTTCTTTCACAAGGTAGACTAAAAGTAATGACTCAATACCTGGGGCAGTGATTTCCATAAATGACCCATTTGTAGACTGTTGCAACCTAGATACAAAAGATTCTCCCCTGGAGAGCATATTTGAGGTACAGATCCTTGTAAGGCTCTGTGTAAAGCCATGAATACAGAAGGGATGTAGTTGGGTCGGTGGATTTAAGTTCCTAGTTGACTCTCATAATACTGACACATTGGCAGGCTGGGAACCCTGTATCCCATGAACCTAGAACCAAGCTCTATAAAGTGTTACTCACATGTTGTTTAGCATGTGCCTCTCAATTGGTGATAAACTTGTCAACTACTTTGGTGATAAACTTGTCAACTTCTATATGATACCAGTGTTGCTTTCCTAAGTGGGTAACAGACACTTTCATTCTACTCTTTATTTATATACATGATTTATTCATTTCAATAACTTTTGAAAATGAAGTGATACTTTAGAAATATTTTATTTACATGTGTATATGTGTCTGTATGAGTGTGATATGATAAAGTGAGAATAATAAATTTATGTTATAGAGGAAAAAAATAAAAGTATTTAGATTTTAACAGCTTACTTCATATCTCCATATAGATCAATATTTTCATAATCTAGAGTTTGGGAAAATATAAATACTCCTAAAGTTTTATCATGTAACATTTTCAAACAAGATTCACTCATTTATTAAAATTTTCTCACTTTTATTATTAATTTATTTCCCTATTTCATTAAATGCTAAGTTATTCACTAGGCAAATTAATTATTTAGGAAGGCACAAAAACAACAGTAACATCTTGAATTTATTATGAAGAATGAAATTTAGTACCTGTTTACCACAAAGCATTAAAATAGAATTGGCAGGCAAAGTGCCAATTTAAATAGAATCATTTATTTTAACATTAGCACTGTTTCTGTTTGCTTATTTCAGGGAATGAGGCATTATAATTTTCTTCATTTGTATGTGTAAAGATTGACTTTTAAAAAAGATTCCCAAAGATATATTGCTGTTTTGAGATATAAGTGCATCATTATTATAAGTGATGGTAATTAACATAGTTACACAATGCATCAGGATGCAGAAAATAAGAGGCATAGGAAGGCTAAGCCCTAAATGAGATGTCTATATCACACCTCTTAGCTTAGCGATCTGTGTGGAAGAAGGGGCAGAATGACTGTAAGAGCCAGAAATGGTAAATGGTAGATGACTGCAAAAAAATAGTGTTTTATAAACATATCAGGGAAGAACAAATATGAACTCACAGAGACAGATATGTATACGACTTACACAAGCTCAAACCAGAAAAAAATCTAAGCATAGAAGAGGGGAAATACGGACAAAGTCCAACTCATAGATAAGGCGATGTTGGTGTTTGGTTGCTGTTGATAGAGGAAAACACAATTTTCTTCAATGCAGTGACACTTGGTATTTTAAACATATTTCTTAGCAAGCCTCACACTCAATAATAGTTGGTCAACAAAATTATACTCCATTGGTTTTGTTTTGTGGGGTTTTTTTAAAAAAAGAAAGAACATGAAGTTGAGTGAATATGGTATGGGGGAAGATCTAGGAGTTAAGGGAGAGAAATAAATATGATTGTAAT
>PVIH01017717.1:29562-41033 GCA_004025045.1 Sigmodon hispidus
CTCTCTCTCTCTCTCTCTCTCTCTCTCACACACACACACACACACACACACACACATACACACACACACACACGAATATTACATATATACTATTGTCTAAGTTAGGATTTATATTGCTGTGATGAGGCACCATGACCACAACAACTCTCTTAAAGGAAAATATATAATTGTGGATGCCTTACAGTTTTAGAGATTTAGTCCATTATCATCATGGCAGGAAGCATGGCAGCATACAGGCAGGCATGGTGCTGGAGAAGGAGCTGAGAGTTCTATAGCTTGATCCCAAAACAGCAGGAGACTGCCACACAAGGCCTAGTACTGTGGGATTATTTTCTGGTACATTACAAATGTTTGTCCCTGCTACTGGTTTAATAAAATGCTTATTGGCCAGAAGGCAGACAGGAAGTATGGGTGTGGCTACCAGATTAAGAAAACTCTGTGAAGAGGAAGAATCAAGGTGAGAAATCAGCAGACACAGAGGAAGGAAGGCCAGAATGCTGCTCTGGGAAAAGGTACTAAGCAACTTGGGTAATCATGGGTTAGTTTAAGAGTTAAGAGTTAAAAAGTTACATGCTTGAGCCACAGGCTGATCAGCATGAAATTAATGTAAACTTTTGTTTGATTATTTGGGACTAAGCAGCAGCAGGGTTGTAAGCGGGTCCAAACCTCAAGTCTAAGCTGGAAAATTCAGGCCAGAAATGTAGTACAGCCTAGCTTGAGTATATAAAGCCTCAAAGCCTGCCTCTGCTGTGACACATTTTCTCCAACAAGGACACACCTACTCCAACAATGCCTCACCCCCTAGTAGAGCGAAGCAGTCAGACACATGAGTCTATGGGGGCCATTACTATTAAAAACACAACTACAAATGACATATATAGTAGTATCTTTATATGATGCAAGAAATAGTTTATAATGTTTATTATGATTATTGTCCAAAGTGTTATAAAGAAGCTACTGATATTTTCTGATACAAATTTTATTATATAAAACTAAAGATGTTTTATAGCAGAATTTTCTACCACATGCAACAATAGAAAAAAGCTAATGAACACCGTGTGCCTTTAATGCAATTTCAACTATCTATAAATATTATAATTTATTAGTATGAATTAATGATATGGAATGGGTTTCAACATATTTTCATACATGTTTATAAGGTTTTTTATCATATTTACCCTATTCTTGATATACCTTGCATACTATTTGATTCACTTCCTCTTCACAACTAGTCCTTTTAATGCTTTATTTTATAACCCAGGAAGTAATATTGAAGTTTCTTAAAGATTTGTACAGGAGCATGGGCACTTTACCAATGGCTACACACCATAAAAAATGTTTCTCCCGTCCCCTTCCTTTATACCATTAACTGTGTATAAATCCTTAGGTGGCAGTTAAAGCTCTTTGATCTCCTAGCACTATTGCAGGATGTTAGCAAATCTGAACTTGTATAGACTTTATGTAATTATAGCTGCCTTGAGTTCAAGAGTGTACTAGCCATGCCATTTGTGGCAGTCAGCATTCCGTATTCCTTCAACTCTCTGGCTTTCACATTCTTTCTGCCCTTTCTTGATGATTCCTGAACATTGATAGGGTGCCAAAGATTGTACTGAATATAATATAAATCTTCATAGCAGTTACAAGAATAGATTTCTTGCCATATAGATGGTGGTGGCACATGCTTTAATTCCCAGAGCTCAAGAGGCAGAGGGCAGATGTATCTTTGTGAGTTTGAGGCAAGCCTGGTCCACAGAGCTAGCTCCAGGACATCCAGGCCTACACAGAAAAATTTTGTCTTGAAAAACAAAAAGATAAACTCCTCCTCAGCCCCTGCACTAGTTCCTGTCTACAGGTTCTGACTTTGAGTTCCTGCCGTGACTTCTATGCATGACTTCTATGTATGACTACAAGCTATGAGATGGGATAAACTCTTTCTATTCCAAGTTGATGTCCATAATACTATTTTATCATAACAATATAAAAATAACTAAGCCAGAAATTAGTACCAAGTACAGAATATTTCTGTGACAAACCTGGCCATGTGTTTTTGGGGAGGACTATGGTGGCATTTGAACTTTGGGCTAGAAAAAAAGCCACTGAATGCTCAAAGCTTAGTGGATTGTTATATGGAAGCTTAGAAGATAAAAATGTTGAGAGAAAGGCAGACAATGGAGGCCTGGCTTGTCAAGTTTCAGAGGGAAGCAAGTACTCTCCCTGGTCCACTTTTGGTATTTTGAATTAAGAATCTATGGCTTTGGGCTAAATGATTAGCTGTGATTAATGAAGAGACAACTACTAAAATGAAACCATTGCTTTGCTGGGACAATTCATGCTGACCATCTGGAGTGAGGATATTATCAGTTTTTAAGAAGAGACCAGAATTTTATGGAGCCCATTGACTATGGTGGGGCACCTTGCTCAGCCTTGATGCAGAAAGGAGGGTCTTTGTCTTTCCTCAATTGAATGTACCAGGCTTTGCTGACTTCCCATGGGAGGCCTTACTCTTTTGGAGGAAGGAATGGGGTCAGGGGAAAGGCTGGGGAGAACAGGAGGGGGAATGAGAGGGAGACCTGTGGTTGGTATATAAAATGAATAAAAAATTCCATAAACAGAGAGAAAGAGAGAGAGAGAGAGAGAGAGAGAGAGAGAGAGAGAGAGAGAGAGAGAGAGAGAGAGAGAAGAGACCAGCAATCTGGTGGCACATGCCTTTCATCTCAGCAGAGGCAGCAGAGGGAGAGGTAGGCATCTTTCTGTGAGTTCAAGGCCAGCCTGGTCTACAAATCGACTTCCATGAAAGCCAAGGTTTTTACACAAAGAAGCCCTGTCTGGAGAAACCAAGCAGCAGGAAGAGGACAACCAGGAGGAAGAAGAAGAAGAGGAGGAGGAGGAGAAGGAGGAGGAGGAGGAGAAGGAGGAGGAGGAGGAGGAGGAGGATCATTAAGGTAAAATCTTCTATAAGTGTTTCCACAGAGCCAGCACACAAAAGCTGTTTTTACAGATAGTTAAGGTTGTACCTTGTTCTGGCAGCCAAACTTGGTAAGCTCTAAGAGTGTCACTGGCAGCCTGAACTTGGTAATATGTAAGGGTTTTCCAGGTTGCATAAAGAAATCATAGAGAGCAGATAGGCTTGACACTGACACTTGACTATGACTTCAGGAAAAGTCATAAAGGAAGGTGCTGCCTCAGTTGAAAAACAAACCCCAGAATTGAAGGGGTCATGGAGAGAATTTGAGGCTGGTCTTTTGTGGTAGGGGGCTACAAATTACTGAAGAGGGCCTGGGAGAGCCTCTCTGGTGAAGGTGAAGGTGAAGGTGAAGGTGCAGCCCAGTTGCAGAGCTGACCTCAGAATTCAGGGAGTAGAGGCTGAACTGAGCAATGTTGGGACCTTGGGACCTCCTGCCCATGCTGGGGAGGAGATATGGAGATATGGAGAAGAGAGAGTGACTGGAGGGGGTGGGAGAGGGAAGGGACCTTGAATAAGGATATACACGAATAGAAAATGTGACTTTATTCATAATAAAAAATTTAAAAAGACCTATGCCTTCACTGTTGCATGGTCGATCCATCACCATCATGCCATGTTATGAAGTTGCTGTACCAATAAAGAGATATTAAAAAGGAAAAAAAAAGAATTTTGGAGATGTAAATACCATGCAATGACTGCCAAGGACTGCAGCATTAGTGTAATGGAGCTAGCTTATACCTAGAAGACAAGCTCTTATGTACAGCACAGCTGAGGAAATGGGGCCTTTGGAACCCGGAGAATTCCAAGTGGGTCCCCAATGTCTAGCACAGAACTTATTACACAGCTATACTTTGATTTTGCTTTGTTCAGAATGTCACTATGGGTTCTGCCTCCTGGGAGAAATGAAGTATGTTACTTTGTTTTTACAGGTGCCTACATTTAAAAAGACTTTGAATGCTTTAAAAAAAGAGTGAGATTTCAAAGTATTTGATTCTTTAAGAAACTGTAGAACAAGTTATATTGTTCTATATTGTGATATTAATATGATATTTTGGGGAGCAAACAAGGAAAGGAACATTATATTTGAGTGGTGATATGTTTGTGTGCCAAGTTCAGAAGTGGTCAGTTGTGCTGGTTAATTTATTATTAACTTGACACATGCTAGAGTTAACTGAGAGGAAGGAGTCTCCACTGAGAAAATGTCTTCATAAGACTGGCCTGTATACAAGCCTGTAGGGCATTTTCTTAATTAGTGATTAATAGGAGAGGGTCCAGACCATTGTGGGTGGGGCCGTAACTTGAAGATGGTCTTGAGTTCTATAAAAAGTCAGGCTGAGCAAGCCAGAGGAAGCAAACCAGTAAGTAGCACCTCTCCATGGCCTTTCTACCAGATTCTGCCCTCAGTTTTTTTTTCCCTGCTTGTTTTCCTATCCTCATTGCTTTTGATGATGAACTGTTATGTTACAGTTTAAGTGATATAAACCCTTTCCTTCTCAAGGTACTTTTGGTCATGGTGTTTTACAAGTAGTAAAATTAACAGCTGCTTTTCTTTATTAAGTTGTCTGCTAACATTTGTGCTATTTTTACTTTATATTTCTGTATATAATATATTAATCTATTTATAAGAGCATTTTAATTATTTTCTTCTGAATCATGGAAAGTAGGTTGAAGTTGTAAATATCCTGACACTTTACCCTGAAAATTTTTATTGTATACTCCCAAAGCATACTTTTTTCATAAAATAAAACTTAGTAATCATTTCAGAAATATAAGGGTTTTTTTGTTTTGTTTTGTTTGAGACAGGGTAAGTATGTACATAGCACGGATTTTCCTCAAACTTGAAATGATTCCTCTGCTTCAGTCTTTTACCTGTTAGGGTGATAAGTATGAGCAACCATGTTCTGGTTAAAAAAGCTAACACTGATATAAAAACATTATCTAACATATAGTACCATGATGATTTGAAAAATAATGGCCCGCAAAGGGAGTAGCACTATTAGGAGGTGTGGCCTTGTTGGAGAAAGTGTGTCACTGTGGGGGTGGGCATTGAGGTCTCTTTTTCTCAAGCTTCCCTCAGTGTGATTTTAGTAGGACTTCCTGTTGCATACAAGATGTAGGACTCTCAGCTCCAGCTCCATATCTGCGTGCACACCACCATGCTCCCCAACATAATGATAATGAACTGAAACTCTGTAACTATAATAGAGTCATGTAAGGGGATTGTATTCTGTCCCATTGTAAATAATTGTCCTTCCTACTAGTTTAATAAAAAATGCTGGTTGGCCAAAGGCAGACAGGAAGTATGGGCAGGGCTATCAGGCCAAGGAAATTCTGGGAACATCTCAGAGCAGAATACAGATGCCAGAGACAGATGCCACAGAGTTGCCAGAGCTTACAGGAGATGCAGAGAAAACCTGCTGAAAAAAGTTACTGAGCCGCATGGTTGAACAAAATAAGAAAGAAGGGTTAGTTTAAAACTAAAAAGCTAGCAAGCTATATGCCAGGCCCTAGGCCAATCAGCATAAAAATAATATAAGCCTGTGTGTGATTATTTGGGCCTAAGAAGCAGTGGGGCTGAGAGTGGGTCCAAACTTCTGGTGTAGACTAGAAAGTCTGGGCCAGAAACCTAATACAACAGAGTCACCCAATTAAATGTTTTCTTTATAAGAGTTGCCATGGTTATGGTGTCTCTTAACAGCAATAGAAACCCTAAGACAAATACATATTTAAATTTATCCAGTGGTTCCAATATTAATCATTGAAGCTTTTTCAATTTTGGATCCAAAGCAGGATTGCATTTAATTATGATATCTTAAGTATATTTCAATTTAGAATAAATATTAATTTTTTTGTTTCTATTGATGCAGCAGCATATGCACCTTAGCAGAGATCCCAAAATCAGCTATGAAAACCAGGTTACCACAGATGAAGAGAGCTTCCTCATCCTTGTGATCTGAGCCTTTCTTTTCTGAAGCATAGGTAACACACAGACCTGTGATAGACTAGCAGACATATGCTCATAACCACAGGGAAATGTGGTCTGATGAGCCCCGAACTCAAATCTAACACATTTGAATTCACTCTTTGCCATAGTGAATCTTTTTAATTAATCACCTCTGTACGCCAAGAGCAATATCTGTTCCCTTACACTATTCAAATATGTGTCTCTGGCAGGCCTTACCCTTTTCCCAGATTCTTTCGGACCTACTAAAAACTATTAGATTACATTCTTGAAGATAGCCACCAAGGTCTATTGTCTTATTTGGCCACTTCTTCCTAAGGCTGATTGCCAAGGTATTTCAGCTTTCAAAGTATTAAAGTCCAGCAATCAAAACCCCCTTTGGCTCACCTAATTAACATGCCCAATTAAAATTAAAAACCTCATCCTAACATGGGGTTTCTGCTTATACCATTATAAACTGTCATTTGTCTATGTGCCATGTCTGTTTCCCCTCTATCCAGAGGCAGTCCTTTGTCCCCTATGACAAATACTCCTTCCCTTGTTACCTTCCTCTTCTCCCTCTTCCTCTGTCTCCTGTATTTGTTCCTTATTTCTGCCCTCTGTGGCAAATAATTCTCCTTTATGTTGAGAACTTGGTTTTGGGAGTCTCATGCCAATATATTTATATCCTTTCAATATGTATATATTTTTGTTCAAATATATATGGGATTTTTTTAAACTGTAGAACAATTGTGTTGTAGGATGTCTCTAAATTGTCTCAATTTAGCCAGTTCCCTAAGCACTGAGTAAATATATGAAATCTATATAGAGTATATAGATGTCACACAGGCAGCTAAAGATGTCTTCACCTAGGATTTACTTTTGATTTAAGATTTAACTGTATGTAAACTTGTGGGAAAGTAGAAGAACAAAGTGAAGAAGGGAAATAGGAATTTATACCATTAAGTACAGGTTCAAATAAAGTCAAGATTCAATCACATACATTTTTATTACAATTTTTAATTGCTTGTTTGAACTTACTATTTTTAGAATTTCTCTTGTCAAGTGACCCAAATAAAATATCTTATAAGCAAGCATGTGTATTGATGAGATTTAGTGAGCAAGCTGAGATCATTGATGTAATATATTAGTTTGTTTTCTATTTGACCTAGACCCCTTTTGACCTTTTAAATTCATTCTTACTGATCAGAAAAATCTACTTTTTTTAGAAAAAAAGCGAAAATTATTCAGGCTGCAAACCACAACCCCTGAACATCTTTGTATCAGAAGGAACTTAAGAGAGACATCTAAGAATACGCCAAGGAAGAGAAAATAGAGAAGATCTCCTGAGTAAATTGGGAGTGAGCAAGGAGAAGTGTAGGGAGCCAGGAGCCCGGTCAAGCAGGCAAGATGGCGCCGGTTTCTGGTACCAAGGCGCGGCCGAGGCGATAAATAACATATCTGCGCATGTCCCCCGGTAAATTTCCACTCTGTGAGCCAAGCCCTCTGACCCTGCGTCATATCAGGCGAGAGTCCGCAACCAACCAAAAGGGGACACGTAAGAGGCGAGGGCTTGAAAGTATAAAAGCCGGCTTCTGGCAAGGGGTCGGGGTCTTCCCATTTTCTAACAACTGGAGAGCTCTAATAAACTTGCTGCAGAAGGATCCAAACTGCGTACTGCGTTCTTCTTCGCGGAAGAAGACAGGGTGTGGGACAGAGAAGTGGGAACAAATCATGAGAGATGGAGAGGGTTGAGTGAGAGGAGCAACAGAGAGGGAGAAAAAAAAGAGATGAATATCTTGATAGAGGGAGCCACTGTGGGGTTAGAAAGAGACTGGGTGCTAAGGAAACCTTCAAGAACCTACAAGATGTCCAAGCAATAGTGAAGAGGGTAACTAAACAGGACTTCCCCATAATCAAATGCATGGCCACCCTAAGTGTCATTATAGAAACTTCATCCAGCAATGAATGCATTTATTTCAAGCGGGAACAAATTGTGGTCAAAACTGGACTTTAATGTAGAGTTTTCTAAAATCCATGTATCAGTGAGTACATACCATGTCTATCTTTCTGGGTCTGTGTTACCTCACTCAGGATGATACTCTCCAAATCCATCCAATCGCCTGCAAATTTTAGGATGTCATTTTTGACCACAATTTGTTCATGCTTGGAAGAAATCCAATGCGACAACATATGAGTTCTATGGTATGTTAAAATATTTTCCATGAACCAAGTAGATCTTGGCTACTTTTCCAGTTTTCTTGCATTCAGTCTGAGTTTCTCAAGGAAGAATGTCCATGAATCCATAAATATAGGATACTATGCTAAAGGGGTTAGTACAATTGTTTGTTAAAGCTTCATTCATAAATAATAGATTATGACTGTACTGACTCAAAAAATAAATCTCAGACATTACAATTTTTTGTTTTGTTTTGACTTTTGTTTTTCTTTTGGGGAAATCATTTTCCATTTTTTTATTTAAAAAGCTTTTTTCATATCTACCACTGCTACCTCTCCCTTCCCTCCTCCCAGTCCCTCTCAGTCCTCCCTCAGCCTCCCCCTCATCCCATACCCCCATCCATTCCCCAAGGAGGGCAAGGAGTCCCAAGGTGGGTCAGTTCAGACTAGTGTATCCAACACTAAATACTAGTGTATTCAACAAGTAGGTCCAAGTTCCTCACCCCAGTATTAAGGCTGAGAAAGGTGTTCCTCTGTAGGGAATGGGCTCCAAGATATCACCAAGAGCATACACTGATCCTACTGCAAGAGGCTCCACAAACTGCCCATGCCATTTAACAGTAGTCTACCTTTGGGGGTTTTATTTCCTTTCCATGAAGGTTCCAAAGCAATTATTTCAGAGTCAGTGAGCTCCCTTCTCCTCATGATCCTGATCCTTTCATTTGCTCATATATTCTTTCCTCTCTCTTCAGCTGGCCTGGGAGCTTGACCTGGTACTTAGCTCTAGGTCTCTGCTTCTGCCTCTATACATTGCTGGATGAAGGTTCTAAAATAACAATTAGGGTGGCCATGGTAAAGTCCCTCTCTACTATTAAGCAAAGAATATCTAGGCTACAAACCACAATCTCAGAAGAGCTAGGTAACAAGAACTTACGAGGCATCCAGGGATCCCCTTGGGAAGGGGAAATAGAGAAGATCTCCTCAATAAATTGGGATCATAATGGGGAGCAAGCAATGGGAGGTGGAAACAAATCATGAGAGAAGGTCATGGTTGAGTGAGAAGAGCAACAGTGGAGAACAAAGAAATGGATATCTTGATAGAGGGAACCACTGTGGGCCTAGAAAGTAACCTGGTGCTAAGGAAACATCCAAGAACCCACAAGATGTCCCTGGCTAGGACTCATACATTATTTTTAAGTGTTAAAAATTATCTTCCTATCAATAGAATTTATGTTTCTTTCTCTAACGATATTAATCATGGCATCAAAAATGATAACACTTCCATCTTTTAGGATCTTTTAGAATTCCCATTCTGAGAAACATGGCAAATCTAATCACACTTGTAGATCATAATTTTTCAGGGTGAAATCTATATGTTGCAGGAGACATTTTAGGACATATATTATGATATAAAATATTAAAATATTGGAACTTGGCTTTTTTCCTCACCTGAAACTTATATGGTTTAAAACATATAAAACTATTATTGAAGAGAATAGCCATTTACCAAAAAAATGGTCATTCTGTGGTTAGCATAAATTGAGATACTGAGATTTAAAAATATGTACTAGATTTCAAAGACAGAAAAAGTATATAATGTCACATATTTCTCATTAATGTCCTGTAGAAGTAATATTTTAAAATATTAGTTTAATTAAAACACAATAATTAATATTAGTTTATTTTCTTTTTGTTTATCTATTAAAAATTTAAAAGCTTTACATGTTTCTCATTCTTAGGCTATATTTCTACTGGACAATAATGAAAAGTAACAGTTTCATAGTAATACAGTATAAAATAAAACTTTTTAATGAATATAAACCCGTACAGTGGGAATACATGTTTACATCTTACTATAATGACAGAAGGGGGAAATTACAAATGTTTTACAAATACTGCTCTTGAAAGATAATAGGAAAATTCATTTCAAACAGGCTTTACTGTTCTCTCTAGTATGCTCAGTATACCCTACTTATAAGGATGATTTTTTTTTCTCTACTATCCAGCTATCTCAATTGAAATACTCTCCAAGTTGCTCCTGGGTCAGCACTAATTTTTCAGGTCGTGAGAAAAAGAAAATATTTTAGCACTCCATTTAAAATTATTAGGCATTTCAAGAAAGTTAAAATAGAACATTGAGAGTAAGATAGGGTCTTCTGAATCTTTATCCTTTGGAACTATAAACACCATATACCCAAGAAGCTGACCTTGCCTCTGATCATGCACATTCTTGGAGTATCCAGGTGTTCTTGGTTCTTTTAGATGCCTTGATAATTACTGTGAGGTGCTGAGAATTCCCTATCCTGATTTAGAAGGATGATTATAGGTCTTTATAATTATAGGTCCTTAAGAAAGAGCACAGCTCTTTCATTATGCTGCTAAAACCATGTTTCCTGGAGTCTTCTCTTGAATTTCATAGTCTGTCTAGACCATTACTAGACACAGAAAGGAGGAAGATTTTATTCTTCACAAAAGAGGTATTCCCTAAAAATTCCTTTGAACTTGTTTGATTAAATTTGAATTAGAATGTTTTTCATCTTTTTTTTAAAAAATTTATTGCTTCATTTATATTTTTGTTGTGTTTTCTTTACTGAGGGGAAAAAGAATATGACATTAGGTCAGTAAAGAAATGGAAATGGTCTGGGAAAAGTTGTGTGAAAGAAAATGATATAATCAAAGTATATAATATGACAAAAATATTTCTGGATCATTTTGTATTCTTTTTTTTCCTTCTTTATTTTGTATTTATCTAAAAAACAGGAAAAAGAATTTAAAAATGCGGAAGAGTTAACAATAACTATACAGAGGATAATAATCATAAGCATGGCTTATCAAGGGTGGAAATGAAAATAAGATTGCTACACATATATTTTCTTTGTATTCAGCTTTTTTCCCTCTGAATTTTTTTTCCATCCCTGTATATCCTTATTCAAGGTCTCTTCCCCCTCCCAACACATCTGGTCATTTTTCTTCTCTGCAACTCCCCATCCCCTCCCTGGGCAGGGAGCAGACAGTCCTATGTTCCCACTGGCCCAATAATGCTTGGATCAGTCTTCACTTCTGGCCAAACCCAGGTTTGTCCCCCCTCCCTCAAGAGTGAGTCAGGTGTTCCTATAGATGGACTGGGGTTTGAAGGGTCAGTCCAGGGTGTTTCTGATCCCAAGCTGTTCAGTGGTTGTGGTTTGCCTCTTGGGCATGTTTGGCTTTTTTTCTTGTTTGTTTGTTTAGAGACCACTAGTGAGTGAGTACATCCCCTGCTTATCTCTCTGAGTTTGTGATACCTCGCTCAGGAGGATATTCTCCAAATCCATCCATTTGCCTGTGAATTTTAGGATATCATTTTTTCTTACTGCTGAGTAGTATTCCATTGTGTAGATGTACCACAGT